>VSMD01021882.1:58357-130377 GCA_008750895.1 Mirza zaza
AAAAAAAAAAAAAAAAAAAAAAGAAAAGGAATTGAACATGGAAGGAACGAGTACCCCGCAAAAAGCAACGATGAGCAGAGAAATTGGCAAACGTATGGAAAAGTCTAGGTAAACATTGGCCATAAAAAACAACAGGAACAACAACAATAATGATGACTAACTAATACGAGGGGGCGGTAAAAATAAGATTGACCTGAAATATGGGACAAAAATAACATGGAAGAACAAATCAATGCGAAAGTGATAAACAATTTAATAGACAAGGGTGAAAAGCACATTTATAAAAGAGGAAATCAGAATGACCAAAAGCCGCACAAGAAGACACTTATGCTAGCAATGAAGGAAATCCAGTTAAGAACAAATGAAACGGTCTGATAGTACCAAGTTTGGGCAAGGCTATGGGGGAAATATACATATTCTCAGACTAATGGTGGATCTATAATTTGTCACAGCCACTCTGATGGTTTTAAAAATGCTTTGATAATTCATTTTTCAAAAGGTGGAGCCTGATTCACTTCTCCCTAAGTGTGGGCTGTATTCAGTGACTCACTTCTAATGAATACAGTGTGGCGGAAGTGATGGGGTATGATTCTGAAACCAGGTCATAAGCACTTCCTCCTTCTAGTTGTTGGATGGCCTGCCTGGGGGAAGCCAGCTGCCATGGCATAGGAACAACTGGGCGGCCCAGGGAGAGGCCAGGAGAAAGCAGGACCTTTTGTGAACTGGTTCCTCCACCCCCAGTCCATGTCTTGACTGCAGCCACACGAGACCCTTGACCCCGAGCCACACAGCTAAGCAGCTCCTGATTCCTGACCCACAGAAGCTGTGAGATAATAAACATTTGTTATTTTAAAGCCTCTGAGTTCAGGGGTAATTTGTTATGTAACAATAGATAAAATAGATAACTAAACCAATCACTTCGAAGGGCTCTTTGGCTAAATCCAGTAAAGGTGAAGATTCACATACTCAAAAACCCAGTAATATTTTATCTAGGTATGTAGTTCAGAGAAATTCCTGATAATAGATACAAAGGCATATATGAGGATATTCATTGTAGCATGCTTTTCTGTCATTTGGGTAATGGGTAGATAAATTGCAATATATTTATACAATGGAAAACTGAGCAGTTAAAAATCAATTAAATTCCTAGCACTTTGGGAGGGCAAGGCAGGAGGATTGCTTGAGGCCAGGAGTTTGCAACCAGCCTGGGCAACATAGTGAGACCCTGTTTCTACAAAAATAATTAAAAAAAATTAGTTGTGCATGGCGGAAAGTGCCTGTAATCCTAGCTACTTGGGAGGCTGAGGTGGAAGTGTTGCTTGAACCCAGGAGTTTGAGGTTGCAGTGAGCTGTGATTATGCCATTGCACTCCAGTAGTCTAGGTGACAGAGCAAGACCAGTCTCTAAAAAAAAAAAAATCAACTAGGTGTATATGTGTATGGATTTGGATGAATCCCAAAAATACAACATAGAGTGAAACCTGCAAGTTGCAAAAGCATGTGTATGGTGTGGTATCATTTATGTACGTTTAGAGATAGACACAGCAATACTACAATATATTCTATTTTTTTTTTTTTGAGACAGAGTCTCACTTTGTTGCCCAGGCTAGAGTGAGTGCCGTGGCATCAGCCTAGCTCACAGCAACCTCAAACTCCTGGGCTCAAGCAATCCTCCTGCCTCAGCCTCCCGAGTAGCTGGGACTACAGGCATGTGCCACCATGCCTGGCTAATTTTTTCTATATATATTAGTTAATTAATTTCTTTCTATTTATAGTAGAGATGGGGTCTCGCTCTTGCTCAGGCTGGTTTCGAACTCCCGACCTCGAGCAATCTGCCCACCTCAGCCTCCCAGAGAGCTAGGATTACAGGCGTAAGTCACCACGCCCAGCTAATATATTCTATTAATATATAGTTACATCAAAATGTAGACAGATCTAAAATCATGGACCAGAGGATGCATTCCACCTCCAGAATAGAGTTGTCACTATGGAAGGAGGGAGGTGGAGGAATAGAAGAGGTGGGCAGAACTTCAGTATAATATATTATTTCTTTAAAATAAATCTAAGCAAATAAGGCAAAATATTAGCATATGTTCTAATGGTGGTGGGGAAATGGATGCATCATATTATTTGCTAAAATTTCTGTTTGTTTGAAATATTCTTTATTGCCATTTATGCTGATTTTCATTCTGCTCCTGTTTTTTGATTTCTCCTTTTTTTTGCAAAGCCCCTTCACCTTTTCCAAACCAGTTTGCCTCTCAGCCTATTGTCTTTTCTTTTTGTCTTGATATCTCTTCACCTCACTCTGATATTTCTTTATGAATTTGCATTCTTATTTCACAGACACCTTTCTTATTTTTTAGGACGTAAAACAGAAACTTTGTAAAATTTTCCTTTCTTATATTATTGCTGCCATTAGGTATTTGCTCTATTCCTTCTTGAAAGTACTTCTTTGTCTAATGAGGCAGAACTTTTACACAGATCCCCACATTAGTGTTTTCTGCTTACTCATTCTTGTCTGATTTGAGATTTGTCCAAACCCAGTGTTTGCCAATTGGCATGCCCCTGCAGGATTTTAACAAGGGAACAAAACTGTTTTATAAGTGCTTAGCCAAATGCCCAGTGTCTAGTTGGCATTCACGTAGGGCATCTTTGCGGGAGTGAGATGGGATCTTCTTGTCCCCACTACTTAGCTCTTGGACTCTGAGCAGAAGATATACATTTCCGGGTTATCTGAGGCCTTCTGTGGTTCCTTTTTAATCAGAAGCAATTAATGAAAAAATCAAAATCCCCATAGGTCATTACTTTTGGGGTCCGCCACCTGTGCCTGCAGCTAATCTCTTATCTCCATGTGCAGGGCCTGTGCATAGATGGTTCATTCCTAGCCACCTTGTATACTGGGAGTTAGGATCCGTGAGTAGCTAGAGGAAGGAAGTTACTGCTTCACTGTGGCAATAAGGATGGTGGGTTTGACCTTGGCCGCTTTATAAAAGCAATTCCCACCACAGTTGGAAAGGTGAGTGCTTGCTTTTACAGTTGATCATCTCTGAGTCCCTGCCTTAGAAGAGAATTTGGGTAGATAAAAATCTCTTCTTATCCCTTTGCTATCTGACTCTATTATTCTGTCTCTGACTTCAAGGCGACACCACTAACTGTATGTCATTCTATTCCTAATTGCGCTCATTTCATGGAACCTTCTTCCATACGCTGCCATTGGTGCTGCAGGAATTAGCATTGTTTTTGTGAGCCTTCATGGGCATTTTTTAGGGGAATTTGGCAAAGGCCCTGTCAGGGCTGGAGGCAAGGCTCTTTAACTTTTAGAATGCAAGATCAATGTTGTCCTTTGTATGTCTGGTAATTGGAGGACACCCATCTCTGTCAAGTCCTCAATAGATGCCATGCACTCTCTAGCACTCTCCAGAGAGCTCAAGAACCAATTGAGGTTGCTCAACTCCTTTCAAAATTCCATCTAAGACTTTTAAAAACTCTTAAGTTCTTTGAAAAAGTTTCAAGGACAAGTTAAAATGCATTTCTTTATATGTTTTTCTTGCTCTCTCTGTGGTCCATCACCACACATCTATGCAACTTATCTCTGAAGTACTTTGGAGCCATGCTTCTTGAACTATTTGTGAGGAAGGACCCATTTTGTTGTTGTTTTTTTTTAAAGTTTAAGTCCTTTGTAGATTGATACTTTTGTAAAATACAGTAAGAAAGAATTGCCGGGAAAAAGAAAATTAAAAAAGCAAAAATATACAAAAATCAAGTCTATTAGTCATGTGCATAGACACTGGGGCAATGCTATAAATTGCTATAAAAATTTCTCTCAATTCCTGTACTTACCTCACTGCAGACCAGCAACAAATGTGACTGGTAGTGGTCCATAGACCATACTGTGAGTAGTGCTGCTTCAGAGGCTCTGCAGAACATACTTTGCTCAGAATAATAATGCTATCCTAGGGCAATGTGATTGGGTCTTTAGTACTGTAGAGAAACCAGAGAAACTATATGTGTGTGTGTGTGTGTGTGTGTGTATGTATTCAGATATATATATGCACATACCTATATATATCTTCTTATATATATAAAGAGATTTGTTAATATAAGGAATTGGCTCACACAGTTATAGAGTCTGAGAAGTCCCACAATCTGCTGTCAGCAAGCTAAAGACCCAGGAGAGCCAGTGGCATAGTTCCAGTCTGGGTCCAAAAGCCTGAGAATCAGGAGAGCCAGCCATATAAGCTCCAGTCCAAGTTTGAACCCAAAGGTCCGAGAAGACTGATGACTTAGGTCGAAGACAGTCAGGCGGAGAGGACGAGTTCTCCCTTACTTGGGAGGGTTAGCCTATTCAGGCCTCCAGCACATTGGCTGTGGCCTGCCACATTGGGAAGGACCATCTGCTGTACTCTGTCCACCAATTCAAAAGTTAATCTCACCAGAAACAGCCTCACAGACACAGCCAGAATAATGTCTAAACAAATATCTGGGCAACCCATGACCTAGTCAAGTTGACACGTAAAACTGAGCATTTGAGAAGGGTCAACATGAGTGGGGCTCTTGGGCTTATTACTCTGTTAAGAAATGTACCAGTTCCTTGACCCTGTCAACAGAAACCACCCCTTTTGTTTTTAACCTCTCAACACCTTTTCCTTGATGTGTGACCATGGAGTCACCTCCCTGGTGTCCAGGAAACAGACTCATCTTCAGGTCTGGTGCTTTCCATTTGAGCAGCCCCCTTCTCAGGGTCTAGCCAGTGCTTGCTGATGCCACTCAGCGCCGGAACCCACTGGTGCTTTGCTGCTCACCTGTGATTCCTCAGCGCCATGGTTCACACACCAGCCAGCTTCTCCCTGAAGCTCACCCTGCCAGGTCCCATGGAGCCTCCTTCATATCGTCAACCTATTATGCCCATGACTTCCTGTTGCCCCTGCATCCTGCTTTATATAATCCTTAGCAAGTGATTATTCGTGATGCTTACTGAGTGTATGCCTAGTGCCAAGTCCAGTGGTTTCCATACTTTATTCAAAATTTATGACAGTATTCTTCAGTATGTCTCAGAACCCCAGAGGCTTATTAACTTACTTACACGGCCAACAAGGACAGAGGCGGGATTCAAATCTAACACTGTTTTTGACCAGAAAGCTCTGATTCTTAACTGTCAAACCAGACTGCTTGTCTTAGTTCCTGCTGCTGGAACAAAATACTTTAGACTGGGTAATTTGTAAACAACAGAAATTTATTGTTATGGTTCTATAGGCTGTGAAGTCCAAGATCAAGGCGCCCGCAGATTCAGTGTCTGGTGAGGGCTGCTCTCTGCTTCCAAGATGCCGTTTTGTTGCTGTGTCTTCCTACAGTGGAAGGTGGGAAGGCAAAAGAGTCTTGCTGATTCCCGCCAGCTCTTCTATAAAGGCACTAATCTCATCCGTGAGGGAGGGGCCCTCATGACCTAATCATCTTCTAAAGGCCTTACGTCTTATTACTATCACACTGAATCTTAGTTTGCAACATATGAATTATAAGGAGGCACATACATTCAAACCATAGCACTGCCTTACATAACATAAAGAAAGATTGTTCACATGATAAAAGTCACATATTATTTCCCAATGAGTCAAATTGCTGTTGAAAATATTTATTTAGTTTTGTTTATTGCCGTCTATATAAGGATCCATCTTTAAGTTTTAGTTTCAGGACAAGGTTTGTCTTTACTCATGAACCTGTATATTTCTCTTCCTTAGCTAAGGAGAGAATCTTAGAGCTTGGGTTTCCCCAGGCAGCTTGGAGTGAAATTTAGTCCTTAATTGCAGCAGCTGTTTTTAGCTTACTTGGGATAATGTTCTTCCCTTTCTTGAACACTACTTTATTTATCTATGTGCATGGTTCAGTTGCACGTGTTTTATTTCCCACTAGACTTCGAGCTTTTTGGGTGCAGTGACTAAATGAACTGAATATGTACCTAATTTTGTAAGCTGCTTTTTTTGCAGAAGCAGACTATGTTGGTATATCAAGTGGGATTCAGTTGTGACCAGTTTTCTCTGCAAAGTAGTACTCAACATTTATTTGGGACTGAACTGGGGCGTGGGTTGGATATGCTCGCTTGAATATAAGCCCCTTATTATGTCTGTAAAACGTTTGTGTGGTAGGTCCAAAGCTACAGACAACCAGATAAAAGGTAATAATGGCAAGATATTTATAAAATTCTGAGAGACTAGAGCAGTGCATGGTGGAATGGGAAGGAAGGCTGTTAGCTTCTGTACTGACCATAATGAGTCTTGCTCCAGGTAGCAAAATTTGATAAGATCAGGGCAGATGCCTTTCCACATTTACAAAGACTTAAACAGTGGTTAATTTAACAGCTGGGGAGGCTGATTGGGTGCTGGGGCCAGTGCTGAGGGCAAAGCTGGAACTACACAGGTTGACCTCTCAACTCCTGGACCACAGGTGTCTTAGTCTGTTTTGTGTTGCTATGACAGAATACTCAGGACTGGGTAATTTATAAAGAAGAGAGGTTTGTTTCTTAGAGTTCTGGAGGCTGGGAAGTCCAAGGTTGAGGGGCCCGCATCTTGTGAGGGCCTTCTTGCTGTGTCATCCCATGGTAAATGGCAGAAGGGGAGGAGAGCATGGGAGAGAGAGAGAGTTGGAGAGAGAGAGAAAGATGGAGAGAGAGAGAGAGAGAGATGAAATGGAAGGGGTATGAACTCATCCTTTTCTCAAAAACCTGTAATAAGTAGCCCACTCCCATGCTAACAGCACTAATCCATTAATAAAGGCAGAGCCCTCCTTACTTAATTATCTCTTAAAGGTTCCCCCTCTCAACACTGTTGCATTGGGGATTAACTTTCTAACACATGAACTTTGGGGGACACATTCATATTATAGCAGTGGGCATCAGTCCATGCTCAAATGACCATGGCACAAGGCCCAAAGAAATCAGGATTGGCTTTAAAGAAAAGGGAAAGTAGTCCTAATTCATATATCTGATTCTTCCTTTTAAACCTGTTTGGTCTGAAAATTAATTTGGAGAAAAGAAGAGGTAGTCATTGAAGTGCTCCTCCAAAGAGACATTCTGGGTTCTATTTAAATGTAAGGATAACTGAAGATCTACCCCTCATAACTGGCAAGCACAGGCGTCCTTTGTAATTAGCATCCTGCCATTTGCGATTGGCCTGCGGACGTACATTTTGTTAGCTGTGGAAAGAGTTGAGGGGGGTTTGGAAGCTGACAGTTGGATCTCGCCTCAGCCATGTGTCTGTTTTACTTTTCGGGGCCCAGAGCATTTGTGAGAGTTGTCCCGGTAGTTATGATGAGTGAAAAGTACCTTTGAGAGAAATAGAGAAGTCAGGAAGTGTAGCCTATTTTGTAGGAAGATAATTAATTCGTTTTTAGACATTTTGAGTTTGAAATGAGGGTTTGACATCCGGGTGGAAAATGTCTGGCTCTTAGCTGAGGCTGCTTAGTGGAAATAGCATGTAGCATGCTTGAGTTCTAGAACTTCTCCTTTCACTAACTGGCTCTGTGCTCCTGGCCAAGCCTTTTGACTCTCAGGAGCCCATTGGTCCTGCGCTGCCCAGTTCACCCAGCAGGAGCTCTAGTGTGAAGGGTTCCTTTCTACTCCTGCGATTGGTTCCCGATGCTTCCTGCCTGTGGGCCCTAATTCTGTTCAGAGGCTCATCAGCCCTCTGAGCGCTCTCTTCTAGATGCGGAAGCAGAACATGATTTGTTCAGTGGCTCGTTCATAAGAACAGAGCATTATTGGAAGCGTTGGGGCCAGGAGCCATGCTCTTTCTGTTCCGGACAGTACCATCTTTCCGACTGCCTCTCCTCCTGCTTGTCTTTGCTTGTTCTTGTTCTTCTGCTCTCTTTACCATCTCTTTTCTGCTTCCCTTTCACCTTCACCTGGAGCCTCTGTCCCGCCTTGCACCAGTGGGAACGTCTAAGCACCTGTGGTGACTGTCTGGTGCGGAGCTTTGCCTGGAGGGTTTGTTAGTCTGGTCTAAGGGGATGCTTTAACTTCCTGTGAGAGTGTCAGAAGCGATTTCATTCCGGGACACCTTGAGGCATCACCTCTTTACAGCAGGGCAGGCGTGACTGGTGTTTCAGAGCTCGTGTGCTCACAGGCCACATGTGCAAGCAGTGTCTGCATCTCAGCCAGGTGTGGCGGCTGCTTCTCAGGGATGCAGACTGTTGCATGTATTTACTTAGAGCCTGGGCATTTCCTACCTGCTTTGAGAGCTGTGCACGTGGAACTCCTCTTTTACTTGGGAGAGATGAGACACACGTGGATCTCTGCTCATCACAGCCAAGAGGCCCAGTGCCTGGGCAGCTGAGTTCCTTCTCACAAGCAGTGAGGGGGAATTTATCAGGCTGAGGAAAGGAGCAAAGGATATTCTCATTTGTATAAAGAGACAGTTTGATGATGACATGGTGTGCCACATTATACAAGGGCAACGTGGTTCATGTTCATTAATTTCATGGGGAAAACGAAGTAAGATGTAAAGCGAAGAGAAGGGGAGAACCTGAGATCCTTTGGGAATCAGGTGCCATGGGACCCCAGAAATGTCCCTCTAGAAATGCTATTTTTATTTTAAAAATGACACTGGCCATCTGAAAGTTGGGATGGACCTTTGAGGAAAGAAAGGAGGAATGAATGACAGTATCTTTCTTTCTCCTCCCCCGTCCTCTTGTGAGCAGGGAGAAGATGCCGTTCCACCATGTGACCGCTGGCTTGTTGTACAAGGGGAATTACCTCAACCGGTCACTCTCTGCTGGCAGTGACAGTGAGCAGCTGGCTAATATCTCCGTGGAGGAGCTTGATGGTAAGGAGCCTGCCCTGGTGGGGGGGGGTGAGCCCCCACATTGAAGGCATTTGTGGCTATTGTGAAGCTGAGATGAAAACACTGGGCTGTGGTCACTCCTTGGCAGTAGTGGCCAAGTCTCCCTGTCCCCGTGGTGCAGTGGGAAAGAGTTTGGAGACAAAATTCTGCCCAAATGACTTCTTTTTGTGGGACAGACCTAGTGGCCTGTATAATCTATGGCAGATATTTTGGTTTCCTTGGATACTGATGGAGGATATAGTCTTCACCTTACAACATTATTGTCCAGTTTCTGGAATCTTCCCCACAGTGGAATTGTCTTGTTTCTATGTCACCATTTACAATGGAGCCCAGCTGCAGGGGAGGTTTAAGCCCTGTTAATGGCTGTCTCTTGACTGGTGGCCATGGTGCTTTGAATCCTGCCCAGATCAGAGTCATCTGGAAGCTGTGTCCAGGTGGCCATGGGAAGCAATTATTTTAATTGCATCTGTTCCTTTGTAACACAGTAGAGCCCTAGGTGTTCACGGCAGGGAGTGGGGAGGGGAATAAACCTGAGAACATGGTGACTAAATTCATCCTAGGACAGTGTCCCATGTATCCCTGTAAATATCCCCTTGACATAAAAAAAATTTAAATGAAAAAGTAAATTAGGTTGATTCAGCCTGATGTTTTGCTTAGGCACTGCATCTCCTGAGGCCAAATCAGAATCAGGTTTCCTTAGTGATTTTAAAAGCTGTGTTGCTTGTAATCATACCATCTTAAAACATGAAGTTTGAATTTACTTTTTAAAGTAGAGAAGTCAAAATGACCCCAGGTGGCCCACATGTTAGCTTTCAGGTGTGATGGTCCACACCAGTGTGCTTTGTATATGCACATTGGAGAGCCTCATTTCTCACAAAAGGAAGATGGGGACATCTGGGTGTGGGACAGGGAAGCTAAACTTGCTTTACAGCGGGCAGGAGGTGAGCGAAGTGGAAAGGACAGACCGTTGGATAACTTTTCCTTCTCTTGTCCATTTTTATTTGTGTGCTTATTTAAACGCACACTGTATACATGAACAAGCAGTGAGGCAGCTGACAATGTGGGCCTCAGTGGCCGGGGTCTACGGGAGGTGTTAGAAGAACTAGGAGTGATGTGGACAGAGCTGTCTTCCGAGGGACAACAGGTGCTCCCTGTGGCCTGGACAGAGACTGATGGCCTGAGAGGAAAGTGGGGACTCTCAGATCTCTTGGCCTTCAATTGGCCAAAGGATGTGTGGACTCAGGACATGGAAGCAGGAGATAGAGCCCTGACCTCCTCTAGAATGAGCCCCTTCTGGTGACCACTGATCAGGGCAAGGCTGTGTGTGGGTGGTATCTTAGTCTGTTCACGGTGATATAACAAAACACCAGGGACTAAGTGGCTCATAAACAACAGAAGTTTTTTTCCCACAGTTCTGGAGGCTGGGAAGTCCAAGATCAAGGTGCCAGCATATATGACATCAGGTGAAGGCCACTTCCTGATTCATAGATGGCACCTTCTCACTGTGTCTTCATGTAGGGGAAGGGGTCAATTGGGCCTTCTTTATAAGGGTACTGTCTCAGTCTGTTTTGTGTTGCTACAACAACATACCACAGACTGATCAATTTATAAAGAAAAGTTTATTTGGTTCACAGTTCTGGAGGCTGGGAAGTCCAATAGCATGGTGCTGGCATCTGGTGAGGGTCATCATGCTGCGTCATCCCTTGGCATAAGGCAGAAGGGCAAGAGAGGGCAAGAGCGAGAGAGAAAGAGGGAGCCAAATTCACTTTTATGACAACCCACTCTCACAATAAGGAATTATTGTCATCATCCTGCAATAAATGACATTAATCCATTCATAAGTGCTCTGCCCTCCTAATCAGCTCCCAAAAGGCCTAAGCTCCTAATGTATCACTTTGGTGATTAGGTTTTCACATATGCATTTTGGGAGGACACAAGCATTCAGACCCTAGCAGGTGTGTTTGGCAGGCAATGCAATGCCCTGGCTTTCTCTATCTGCGAGTTCTGCTTTGAATGGAGATCAGGGCAGGTGGTGCAGTGACGTGGGGTGGATTTTTGCTTGTGTTTATTTGAGTAGGTCCTTCAGGCTCAGTCACCAGTTAGCAGGAGGGACTGGGAGTGCCCTGTGCAGGGCCTACTGAGTGGCCCTGGTCATGAGAACTGGGCAATGCCATTTGTACATTTGGGCAACTCTTGAAAAGGTTGAGATTACTAACCAAATAAAGTTTGGAAATCATCCATATTTCCCCTTTCCTCCTCCCAACTTTGCCATAAATAATCAGGAGACGATTTCTCTGAGACTTCTCAGAGCTACGACTTTTCCCTGTGTTAAAGCTGGGTACTGCTAGGGCAACTGTTTGCGTGGCTTTTCAAGAGGACTGCTGGCTGAATTTCAGCCCTTCGCCCCCGACTTGGGCACTTTGCTGAAATGCCCGCCACATTCTCAGACAAACAGCAGAGCAGACGAGCGTGTTGTTTTAACCAGGCATGGGCAGCTCGTTCAGGGCTGAAATGCACATTTTCAGTAGGGAGATAAGCAGGGGGTGATTCTAAGAGCCCTCCAAGCCCAGCCTGGGCTGCCTGAGTCTTGGAAGCCTTGGGGCACCAGATTGAGTGAAGTGGGGACTTTATGGCCTGAGACTGGCTGGTAAAGATGCTGTGTTTGTCCTTCAGGAGGGTAATCGAGGCTCTCAGCCTGGAGAAGGGCCATTTATTTTCTGACGGAAGATTCATTCTACTTATTTATTTAGTTTTTGCCAAGGTGAACACTGAGTTATTACTGGTCCTGCTTTATTACAAACATCTTTGGGGCTCTGGGCAGGACGGTGCAGATGTGTTCTGAGTTTAGAGTAGGAAGGCAGGGGCTGAAATCCAACTGACCTAATCCATTCAGAGGACTATGGATTGATCGGTTCTTGGGGAAGCCAAAGTTTCCAAGGCATTGCTTGCCTGCTCTTCTCTTGTGCTGCCTCCTGTCAAGCTGACCCTAAAGTTCTGCTGCATGGGGCCGCTTGTTTATCCTCAGAGGGTGGGTGGTGTCACACAGGGAGGTGATGGACGTTGCAGCATCCTTCCTGGTCTGGCTGCCTTGGGCACAGGCGTTCGCTGGGCACCATCCTTATCTGCTTTCTCCCTCCCCACCCTGCCTCGACAGCAGCCTCCTGCTTGTGGGTGGCCACAGGGATAGGTTTCTCCACCTGTTAGTGTTTATCACCAGTGATGGAAGGTTCCTTTCCTTCTGGGTAAGGGTCAAAGGCGCCCATTCTGTGAGTGGGTATCCTCTAAGGACAGGCATGAAAAGAGCCACTCGCCACACAGGCCATTTGCAATTGCAGTTCACTTCTGGAAAGTTTCTATTTCTTCTCTTTAAAAAAAGTTCAGGCTGGGCGCGGTGGGTCACGCCTGTAATCCCAGCACTCTGGGAGGCCAAGGCCGGTGGATTGCTTGAGGTCAGGAGTTCGAAACCAGCCTGAGCAAGAGCGAGACTCCGTCTGTACTATAAGTAGAAAGAAATTAATTGGCCAACTAATATATATATATATATATATATATATATATAAAATTAGCCGGGCGTGGTGGCACATGCCTGTAGTCCCAGCTACTTGGGAGGCTGAGGCAGGAGGATCGCTTGAGCCCAGGAGTTTGAGGTTGCTGTGAGCTAGGCTGACACCACGGCACTCACTCTAGCCTGGGCAACAAAGCGAGACTCTGTGTCAAAAATAAATAAATAAATAAAGTTCAGGATGGAATAATGCAAAACTGCATCAAATTGGCCAGATTGAAGCTGATAATCACCCAACCAAACAAACTCAGCAAAGATAGATAGATGGAGGCAGGCATTCATTCATTCCTATTCATTCATTCATTACAGGGATATTTACCCAAATGCTTTCCAGGTAGAAGAGGAAAATCAAATAAACATGATACTCACTGCCTGATTCCAGGGAGCTTACATCTATCCAGGAAGTTTATGTAAATATCAAATTTATTAGCAGTATCTTATACTTTTAAAGTACACCATGCGAAATTGTATTAGACATATGGATTATAACGTTTGAAAAATAGTTTTCTCGCTGTCATTTATTGGATATTCTTGTGATACTATCTTAATCTTACATTAAATTGACCTCTATCTGAAGTTCATTTATTTTCATTAATACATAGTGTACCATTGTACATAAATATACGTCAGTTTATTTATCCATTTTATTCTCAGTGGATATTTGCGATGTGCCCAGTTGCTATTAGGATATAATATATTATCTTCCTTTTGTTGCAGCTGTGGTCTTAGGGTAGCTCTCGTGGCTCTCTCTTCCTGCTTTACTGAGGCCACATTTATAAATTCTCTCCTAACCCTTTGTCTCACTGAGAACAACTTGTATGCAGTTTATGAAAAATCTTCTCTTGCCATAAATTATTTATATATATTACAATAAAAGTCTTTTCCCCCAAGTCTTCCAGATGATGGTACCTTTATCTTGGGTGTGAGGATATTTTTCACATGGTTCATTTTGCTTTTTTCTATTCTGCTTTGTGACTCAACGATGTAAACTTCTTTGTAGGCCCAGGATTCATCAGTAAACAAGGTTTGTAAAGAGTTTTTTCTCTTCTTCACTTTATCCCAGACCTGGGATAACATTCCCCTTTTCAGCCCCAGCCTGGAAGGAGGTTGACATACACTTCACCTCCAGTTTCTAGAAGACACTGGTCTAGTCCATGGCATCTGGGCAGAGGTAGGATCTTGATTGTCCCTGCTGCTGGCTTTATACTCCAAGCCACAGAGTTATCTCCCTCTTATATTTTCCCCCCTCACTTTTTCTCCTTCCCATTCCCAAACTAGTATCCAGCATTCAGGTATCCCAGGAACATTCTGGTTCTCATCTCTACCTCACAAATAACCCAGGAAGGGACATACCAACCCATGGCTATGGTGAGGCAGTCTTCCTTCCATACGTGCCACATAGTTCCAAGGGTGGGTGGAAATTGTGTTTCTTCCATTTCATTGGTGTTGCAATTAGTGGAAATTCTCTGACATATGTACATATCTCAAAATTAATATTTCTAGTGATATACTCTCACATAGTGATATACTTTTATATATTTTGGGAGGTATTTTAATTTGAGTTTGGGGGAGATATATCAGGCTGCTAACCTTCGAACGTGGGGTTCTACCAACTTCATTTAGACTATTCCAGAGTCACAGCCCTGCGACAGCTTGGTTTTTCCTATGACCCCCTATTTGCCTGCTCTAGGTGACTCCTAGTATTTATTCTGGACACTTGCAGCATCTGGCACTGTGGTTCACACCCTTGTTTTTGAAGTTTGTAACTGCCTTGGCACCCGTGTCATTAGCTGGACCCCTTTCTACCCCTTCTACCTGTTTGTCATCTCCACATCTGTCGTGTACCCCTCATCCTCTGCCTGCTCCGTACATATGCTTATCTCTTGGGGCTGGTTTTTGCTGTCATCCTCACGGGCATCTGTGTGCTGATGGCCTCAAGATATACATCTCCAGCCCTGCCTCCCTCTTGAATTTCAGGCCTGACACCCAGAGTCCTGTGTAGATGTCTGCCAGTCCTTTAAACTCTAGATATCTGAAGCTGAATATATATTCAGCTTTATTCTCTAAAACGGCCCCTCCTCTGGAATTTTTCTCAGGATTCTTGTTTTTCTTTTACTCCATACATATAGTTGGCAGTCCTGTAGATCTTGCCCTTTCAACTTATTTTGTAACGCTTCCTCCCTCTCTGACCACACTGCTCTTGTCTTAGGCCAGGTCCCCACTTCCTGGACAGCTGCATCCCCTGGGGGTTGATATCCTTGAGTCTCATCCATGGTACTACCCACATATCAGTTCAATACCATGTCACTGGAGGGATGCCACTCAAACGCACACTCGATTAGGTATTCTGTGCTTATGACTTTTTATTTTCTTTTTCTTTTCCTTTATATGTACATATGTACATATATTTTAAATATTTTCTTAATCTTTTAAAAAGATTTTTATATCAACAGAGGTTTTGAAAATTACAGTGATCACCAGCATATCCTTCATCTAATTTTTAACATTTTTCAGCATTCACTTTCTCTCTCTGCCTCTTTTCCTCAACACACACACATACACACACACACAAAGTTTTTCAGGTCTAGAATTTTTATTTAGTTCGTTATTATATTTTCCATTTCTCTGCTAGATACCCTATCTGATTACTCATTAAGACAATAGTTTTCTTTAATTCTTTGAACATACTTTCCTATAGAATAGCTCTTTAAAGTCTGTGTGCCAAATCCAACATCTAGACTCTAGGCCATCTTGGAGTTAGTGTCTACAGACTTGTAGATTATGGTCAAAATTTCTAGTTTCTTTGTATGCCCATGAAAATTTGACTATAAAATGAACACTGTGAATGCTATGTTATACAGACTCTATGTTCTCTTATCTTTCTCTGAGTAGTGCTGATTTTTGTTCTAGTAGGTAGTTCAGCTACTGGATGACCACCTTAAACTTGTGTAGGTTTATTTTTATGCTCTGTTAGGACATACCAGTGGAAATCCCAAGGGTGTACCTCACTCTCAAGATGTGTTCTTTCTGGTGTCTTAGCTGGAAGCCTGGGATATTAATGAGGTTTATCCAATATTTGCTGTTTGAGTTCTAGTATCTATTTTTTTATTCTCGACCTCATAGCAGCTGCTTCCTGGTAAGTCCTCTTTAATCTCAAGTTCTACCTTGATATCCCAGCCTTAAGCTGAGTGTTCATGTGGAACCAGCACAAGGGCTTCTGATGCTCCCTCTCTGCATAGTTTTCTTCTCTCTTCTGCTCCACTATCCAGGTTTTAGCCCCTTCAGCTCCCACCTGAGTTGTGGCTGGGAAATTGTCCCCAGGCAGAGAGCTAGGCTGGACATGGGGCTCATCATGCGCACTTCCCTTCTCCTTGTGATTGTTATCTCGTGCTGCCTGTTGTCTACTGCCTGAAAACAGTTGCCTCACATATTTTGTTTCATTTTGTGGTTGTACGTGATTAGAGGGTTATTTTTGTGCTGGTTACTTTGTCATAGCCAGAAATCTATTACCATTATTGTATTTTTACCTGAATCAGTTAGAAGTAATTTTCAATGGTCATGACACTTCACCCTTTAACACTTTGCTTCTGCTTATAATTCTTAGATGGCTCTTAGATGGCTGGCAGCCCACACCAGTGTTAGGGACAGCTAAACTCTGAACAAAGCTGAGGAAGTCCTGTGTGGCCTGGAATCTTCCTTTATTTGTCTGCTTCAACTCCCTGATTGCCTTCCAGATAGTTCCTGCCGCCCGATTCTCTCTCCTGCTTCTCTGCCTTTGTTTAAGCTGCTTCCACCAGGCATAGTCTTTGCCCACCTGAGAAAACACCTAATAATCTTTTAAATCTCAACACTGTCACTGCGGTTGTCATCTTCGTACTCATCACAGGTGAAGCTTATTGAGTGCTTACTATGTGCTAGGCGCTGTTCAAAGTGCTTTAGGTGAATTAACTCACTTCATCCTATCCTCAATCCTAACATGCAGGGATTATTATGAACCACATTTTTTGCAAATGTGAGAAAAAATTTAAAAAGTTAAATAACCTTGCCCAAGGTCATATAACTTGCATTTGTTGGACCTGGGATTCATGTAGCCACCTTGCTTTTAACTTTGATGTACTGAATCCTCCTCCCTGCTAGAGAAGACCTTTTGTGTCTTGCTTGCACACGTCACATCACTATCCTGTAGATCACTGCCACCGCTGTGACACATGGGTGAAAAGTTGGCTGATGAATCGAACTTTCAGTGGGTGGAGAGATATTTTTAAAGCTCCATGTGAGCCCAGCATGCTCCTCACCGAGAGGAGAGGTGCACTGCCACCCGGGAAAGGCTGCCCATCCTGTGACTTTATGACAGAGGGGGACTGGCTCCTATGTTGTGAGCTCGGAAAGGCCTTCCCCAGCCCCACCCATCTGGTCCATCATGCATTTTCCTGTAATGAAGGTCTCTTTCTCTCTCCCCCCTTTTTTTCCTCCTCTACTTTTGCTGGTTGATTAAAGGATCCCAGAGGTAAACTCTACTTGCCTTTTTTTGGAGACACTTACCTCTACAGGTTTCTCAAGAGGGGGGTTTTCAGGAGGCAGAATCATTGCTGTCACAAGAGGAGAGGCTCACAACTGTTACCTGATGGCTCCGAGTTCTCTCCTTCAGAGGAAGCAGAAAGCCTCCACGATGAGCCACATCATCCCAACAAGAGTGGGAGTACCAGAGACGCAGCCCCGCTCCAGAGCAGGGAATTAGCTTTACAACCCATGTCTTTTATCTGCCTGGGCACCTTCCTCCTGGTGGCCTGACCTGCCTTTGAGCCTCGGGAGAGAAGCCTTTTGTGGAGAGTTGTGAAGCTTTGTGAGCAGGACGGAAGAGGGATTTCTCTGATGGCAGCCGCCTCCAAGGGCCCACTCCTTAAAAGGGGCATTTGCGTACGTCTTCTAGTACTTTCCTGAACTTTGTTCCGAAAATGGCAATTTTGATAGCTGTGGCCAAGAAGGAAACCTGAGTACCTATCTTCCCTGCCAGTTTCATTTTATTAATTTGTAATTTATATTCTGCTTGCTTCCAAAAGTGATCGAGACATCCTAGGATAAAAGAAAAAACAAAACTGCAAAAGCTGTCAGAATAGGAATAGAAAATGGAAATGCACACACAAAGAGGAAGGAAAAAATATGACAGCCCCTTAAATGAATACGTTTACCGTGAATGAGCATTAAATTTAGCTCCAGGCTTCTAACTGGATGAGACAAAAAGGTAAACACAGGTTGCCTTATTTTAACGACAGCCTTAACATGTCCTATTGGAAGAATAATTTTCTCAACTTCATTTTAGATAGGAACCCTTTGCCCCCTAATCAAAATTCCTAATATCAAGTATTTTGTATTGTTCTTTCAGACACATTGGTGGCTTTCAAACTTATCTCATTATTGAGTTTCTGAGAACTTTTTTTTAGGTATTTCTACTAGTAATAGCAGTTTATGAGGGTAGTGATTCCCAGTATTCAGTCCCAGTATCCCAGTCTGATTCATATCAGACTCTCTGGATACACAGAGATCAGGGTATGTTGTAGTTTAGAAAGTCTCTCCATCAGGTTATCTAAGTAGTCACTGTAGAACATGTTTCTTTGGCTCTTACATCTAAGAACTCTGCTTGAAGTAGCAGGCAGAGGGTGATATCTTGGCATGAAAGTTCAAAAACGTACATCATAAAGCATGGCCTTGACTGGAGATATTTGAGGATCAGGAGTTACCAGCTGTTTATCATAAAATAACCTTGACCTTGCTCCTATGGCACCTTCCTCTTTCAACAGAAAGGCATCCTAATAGATCTCTTAAGGCAATGAAGCCACATCGCGCTTCCCCAGGTAACGAAATGAGTTAACCTGTTGAGTAGAATTGTTCGGCATTATCCATCTGGATACTAAGGAGAATTTGCCAGAACCCATCACTGTGATGTTGGTTTCACTGATACTGAGCTGTTGCTCCTTGTGGTAACTGGCCAGCAGCAGGTCCAGCTGTTCCCTGGGACTATTAGAGGATGTGATATCAGCAGCATGTGCTAACAGGGATGACTCCCTGGTCTTACCTCTTCACAGGGCCTCCCGGGGCATCTAAACTTGGCTCCAAATCATTTATGAGCAGGTGATGAGCTAGGACACACTCACTGAAAATGCAGATTTTCCCTCTCAAGATGATCATTTCTACTTTCTGCAATTCTTGAGCAGGAAGGGCATTGACTTTGCATCAAGACCTGTGTTGCTATATTGCTGTGTAACAGATTACTCTAAAACTTACTTGTTGAAAACAAAAAACATCTAGTGTCTCACAGTCTGTGGATCAGGAATTTGGGGTTGGTATAGATGGCTGGTTCTGGTCCAGTGTCTCCCAGCGTTTGCTGGGACTGCAGTCATCTGAAGGCTTGACCGGGGCTGGGGACTCTGCTCTGTGCTCACTCACAGGGCTGTTGGCCGGAGACCTCTGTTCCTTGTCATGCGGGCCTCTACTGAGGACTGCTTGGGTGGCTTCTTGACATGGGATTTGGCTGTCCCTGGAACAAATGATCATCGTGTAACCTTGTCCAGATGTCACACATCATCACTCCTGTCACGTCTGTTCATTAAAAGTCAGTCACCAAGTACAGCCCACAACCAAGGTAAGTGGAAAAGGTCTCATGTTTTGAAGGGAGGAGTATCGAAGAATATTTTAAAACCACCAAAGACCCTACAAATTAGCTTGGAGATAGGTAGTTTCTAGCTGTTGAGTTAAAGGCTAATGATAAGCCAAGAAACATTACATAAAGTCCTAAAATCATACTTAGCATCTCTTTATTCAGTGGGAAGAAGGCACCAAGGGTGATGGGTGTGAAAATTGAAATTAAAGCTTGTATGATCTTCATAGGGTAGGGTCTCTGGAGTCCCCAAGTCTGGGATTCTGTCACCGTTGTATCACTTAGCTGCAGCAGAGATGGTAAGCGCTTCCCTCAGTATCCTTTCTTCCTTGTAATGGAATTTTTAGCTGGATAAAGTGGTGCCTAGAGGAAAGACTGCATTTTTTGGTCTCCTTACGAGCTAGGTGTGGCTGTGTTAGTAAGTTCTGGCCAGTGAGATACAACCAGAAGTAACATTAGAAAACTTCTGTGCATGTTGCTTCTTCTTTATCCAGTCGTCTTCCTGTGACTGGAATGGGAATGTTGGCATCTGACACTGTGAAGATAAGGCATGTCACCCGTGGATGGCAGAGTGGGGAGCTGGGAGGAGCTTGGGTAGCTGAGGATAGTGGAACAGAGAGAAACCAACTTCTGTCCTTTGTTTTTGTCATTCACAGCTGAGCTTAAACTTACTGGTGCGACAGCCTCAGACAAGTTATTCAACCTCCAAACCTACTTTCCAATTTTTATTAGTGTCTTGTATATAATACTTCCTGTCAGAATATCCTACATATTATTTTTGAGGAAGAAGTGTTGTAGCAGATTAGGAACTATAGATAGATCTGTAATTTTAAGCATTGGAGGTTTGTCCACACACACACATACACACACACACACACACATACACACACACGGTCAAAAGACAAAATGACAACAAATTTAATTTAAAGATCTTAATTGGCTTTTATTTGGCTTGGGATTCTTGAATCGGGCAACACCTCATTCTATAAAATAAATTGAGTGTTCTGATGAGCTGACCCCAGGAGGTTGGTTTTACAGACAGGAAAGGGCTAAGGAAAGCAGGAAAAAAAAAAAAAAAAACCAAAAAAGCAGATTGGTGGTTTCAAAATGACTTTCCTTGTTAAGGTTAGAGCAGAGGGACTTCTTACCACGCTGGCTAAACTGGCCTGCTTGGGGATTCCGCTGTTGGTGCTTACTCTCGTGATCTCTAGAAGGTCAGGTAAACAGTTTGGTCGGGCTGGTGGCGTGGACCTGCAGCTCGAGGGACTCCAGTTGGTCCAGTCTGTTGGGCTGAGTGCAGGGGCTCCGTCCAAACCAATGGCCTCCTATATAGTTTACTGACCAATATTTATACTCTATTTTGATTTATCTTTTGAAATATGAAGGGAAGCAGCACAGCAGGAAAAAGGAGTAGGGCCAGCAGGGAAGGCTGGGTGGGGTAGAGACCCTGGAGGCCTCCGAGAGGACATTAACTTTGGAGGACTTTGTCTCATCCTCCAGGGCAGGGCTAAGCACATCGTGTTCATCCCTGGGAACAGATGTGGTGACAGTACAGGCACACAGTGACTGCTCAGAAGTACTTGTTGAATAAATGAGCACCAGGTCCCCTGACAAGAGAAGTTTATCAGAAAGTGAGCTGATTGTCCCCAGTGGTTCAGTCTCTAAGGAGAGGAGGATTGGGATGATGCTATAAGTGGGTGAATCTGCATGGCGTTTGGAGTAAGATGAGCTACTTCAGCTCCCCAGGAGTTTGGGTTTTCTCACCGGTTCAATGTGGGTACTGGGATATATATACTTCATAGGGATGATATGAGGTCATATGTGCAAAGTGAGTTACTACTGTGTATCTGGCATTTCATAAGTGCCCAATAAATAGCAGTGGTGGTAATAGTAATTGTTATAGTTTTGATGATGCTTATTATTATGACAGAACACAGCCAGACAAAGGATTAGTGCCCCTGCACTGGGTAGCTCTTTAGAAGACAAAGCAGAACACCAGACAAGGTCCTATGCAATTGTCCTGCACACTCCAGGATGTGACTGTCCCAAGCTGGAGAGGCCTGTCAATATATGGAAGGATCTCGATGCCCCACCGTGCATCTTTGTGTCTTAGCTCTAAGCCCACAAGGATAGCTGTTCTACTCCCCCTGTCTCAACTTCAGCATTGTATCTTTCAGAGACCCCATGCTCCCTGGTTTGGAGGTAAGAGTCCACATTGCCAAAGAAAGGAGAGGAAGGGGAGCCAATGACACCAGCGTCCGGATGTTGAGTTGTCCTGAGAGATAGAACTGGGATCCTCTAAGACCTGGGGTTTGATGTGGGAAACATCTGCAGATGTCTGAAAATTCAGGCCTTCCAAGTCTGCACTGTGGTATTTCCAAGGATTAGGAGATAAGTCTCCTTTTAAAATAAAGGAACATATCCCATAATACTTATCGCATGGGTTGGAGCAGAGGTGGGGAGGCTGAAATTAAGGCTGGTTGGCCAGAACTCACTACTCTTTGGAAGGGGCTATTGGCAGCTCTTTGAGTTGAACACACGAGAAAGAAGATTTTTCTGTTCCTTCCTCTCTGAAGTACAAGGTTGCATCTGAGTAGTGAAGATTTCCGGAAATGGAAGAGCCCAACCATCAGTTTTGCTGGAGGTGTACATTAGCATCCCTGTTTTTAGTCGTGTTCCTTTTCCCAGATTATTCTCACACCCCCTCAGGGTTCCCCTAACCTCATCTGGTTAAAATTCAAGGCCATTTTTGTTTAATGGTACTTCCAAACTCTAAACATCAACTTCTATATTAATGGTTTGTTTGTTACAATAAAGTTTTATGGTGATAGTGAGAAAAGTGGAGTGGTTTTTTATCATTCTGTTAAGCTTCTAAAATGAACGGTTCCAGGAGTGAAGCCTGGCACGCTGGCCTCGGGAGCGTGCCACCAGCCGCACGCTCAGGTGTAGGGACGGTTCTTAGGCTGGTGCTAGTTGGCATGTGTTACTCTGCTGCTGTCCAGCGAAATGAGCCTCAGTGTCTGTTGTATACCTCAACTGTCTGACCTCAACTGTCTGGGTGGCAATTAACATCTCTGAGCCCAGGAGGACTGTGGGGAGGATAGATCATAAAATTCTTGGTCTGGTGCCCCTGGGCAATTTGTAGGAGACTTTAGAGAGCTTAGCTGCTCTGCCATCTGGTGCTCAGGTGGGGGGAGGTGGGAAGAGGGGAGTCATGGAGATAGAGCCGAGCACTCAGTGTTTCCTGCACCAACGTGGCACCTCTTAGCCAGCACCTATTGGGGCTGTAAAAATGTCTGAGAGTCTCAGGTACATGATTGATCATGGTTTTATGCTACTCTCTTTAAGAGCCCTTCAGAGGTGCCATCCATTTCTGGGAAAAGTGCCCTGAGCTGACAGCCATATTTTCTTGCCAGATTTTTGGGGACCCTGAATATGAAGATGAAGGAAAGTGTTGTTTCAAATTTTGGATCCTCGGCGACTGCAGCTGGTCAGCCTCACGGATAGGTTGAAGAATGTTCTGAGTCTGAGGCTTAACTTGGGGTCTGTCTACCTTGTGGAACATCTGAGTATTTTGTGTGTTTATAAGTAGGGAGTTTTCTTTTTCTGGGGAGAAGATAGATGCATAATTTTTGTCATATTCTTAAAGGGCTTCAACATTACACCAATTGCTAATCTGTACCTCATGAACTGGACTTCTTTTGTCCCTGTAACTACACAAAGGTGTTTTTCTTTGTTTTGCTTTCAGTGGGAGCTGGACAGGCTGTATTGAGGCTTGTCCGTGAGGTCCTGTTTGTATTTTAAAAGCTTGGGTTGGTTGCAGTGTGGAGAGTGGATTTTCGGGGAGCAGGCTGAGGGGCTGGGGCAAAAACTGGGACCCCATTGCACCGTTTGGGAAGAGATGGTGAGGGAGGAGCAGTGAGGTGGAGAGAAGTGGGTTCGGGAATTTAAAAATACCCACACTTGGCTGTGTTTGTGTTATCCCATTTGATGTTTGCAGTAATGTTACCAAAAGCTTGGCACTCGTCCACGAGGCCGAATCAGAAGAACGAGGACAAGTGGCTTGGGGAGGAGGAAAGAGAAGTTTTATTACTTTGCTGGCAAAGGAGGAAAAATGATAGATCTCCTCATCTCAAAATCCAAATTTCCTGAACATCCACAGAAATACAGAACTTGTAAAGGATGGATTCTCAGCTTCAGGCAGTTACTGTTCAACTATAGCTGATGCTTCCGATCATCCCATCTCTGCTGAAGACAATTTTGTGACCTCCACGCAGGACCTCCCTTTGCCAGGCATGGGCTGGGCCATCACCTGTTGCACAAATAAATGAAAGACGTACCCTGCCCCTCCCAACCATTCCCCACTCTCAATATTTCCCTTCATATCTATGGGAGGAGGGGTGACTAGTATAGTAACGCTGTGAGGCATTTTTGTCCCCATTATACAGATTTGTCCCCATAATGCCAAAGTGGATTGGGTCACTTGCCAAGGTCACACGGCATGTAATTGTATGGGCTGGGATTCTCACTCAGATTTATCTGACTCCAAAGCCCACACCCTTAATTAACTACCATGTTGTGCTGTCTCTACCATAGCACGTCTTGATGAGGTGTGGATGTAGGGGCAGGTGGGGACATAGGTACACAGCTGACTCACTAGGTATTAACAACTAGGCGCAGATGGGACTAGTCACCAAGACCATGGATGCAGGCAGGAGCCTTGATAGGTAGGAAGGTCTTCTGACTAGAGATGTCCAATATTGAATTCTGGGGATCAAAATACTTAGCCTAGAGATGTATATTTTGGAGTCTTCATTATATTGAAGTGACGGATAAAGGGAAGAGGCCAAAGACTAGACCCCAAGGCCCAGCAGCCATTCGATTTTGGCCACTGGTGACTAGGGAATTGGGAGTCACCACTTCTCCAGCTGAGTGTCTTCTTTCATGTCCTTTGACTGTGCTTTGTGTACTAAGCTTGGTCCCCAGTTATCCTTAATATCCTCAAAGCCAAAATCCTCTCTCGGAAGAAAGAACTCTTTGAGTTAAAAAAATTCATCTTTTTGTGTTCAATTAATTTGGTTCATCGATTGACAGTGCCCTTGGGTTATGTTGATGGACAGTGTCCTTCTCTTTCAAACTGCTTGTCTGAGTGAGAAACTTCCTTAAACCCATTAGAAGTCTCAGATTTTTAAAGGAGCCCTCCTGGCTGCTGGCCATGTGAATCTCTTCAGGGTATAAAAATATGCTGTAGTTTTCTTTGCTTAATAGAACTACACAGAGACTGTGTTAAATCAAAGGTCACCTGCCTATAATTAGGACCACCCCGTGGATAAAGAGCTTGACTTCTTGCCTGCAAAGTGGCAAGTTTCAGGGATTGTGGAGTCACATTGAACTTGGTTCAAATCCCAGATCTGTTGTTTATCATCTCTGTGCCCTTGGGCAAGTGTTAAGCATTCGCCCGTCTCAGAGTCCTCATCTGTAAAATGGGATACTGTTAGCACCCACCTCCATGCAGCATGATGCCTGGCACGTGGCAAAGCACTGTGACGGCCAGGTTGCTTGGCATGCTGGGGGAAGGAGGAAGGGTATAGGAGACACTGAATTTCTTTTATCTTTTCCCAGTCTGCCCAGGTGAAAAGGAGTTGATTGAACAAAACTGGAAAGTGTGAAGGATATTTTAAGGTGAAAGAGCAAATCTCAGTCCTATATGTAAATGTGGAATTTGGTCATCTCTTAGGATTTTGTGTGTGTATGTGTATGTGTGTTTGTGTGTGTATGTGTGTGTGTGTATGTGTTTGTGTGTGTGTGTTTGTGTGTGTGTATGTGTTTGTGTAGGGAGCACGAGTGCTGAGAGCCTCCTCCTGAGCCTTCTCCATAGAATGTCTGGAACTTTTCAGACCACAGAGGCCTTTATATTCTTTTTAAAATTGTTAAAATTGTTTTAGAGACAGAGTCTTGCTCTGTTGCCTGGACTCCAGGGAAAGGCTGTCATCATAGCTCACTGCAACCTCAAACTGCTGGGCTCCAGAGATCCTCCTGTCTCAGCCTCCTGAGTAGCCGGGACCACAGGCACACACACCACTTACTGTTAATTCTTTTATTTGTTGTAGAGCTGAGGTCTCGCTATGTTGCTCAGGCTGGTCTTGAACTCCTGGCCTCAATTGATCATCCTACCTCAGCCTCCCAAAGTGCTGGGATTACAGGCACGAGCCACGGTGCCCAGCCTCCTTATACTCTTGACATGCCATTGTCGTTTGAACTTACCATTCAACAAAATTTTGCTGATGTTATTGGACTGGGCATGCAGCTATGTCAGGGGTGAGGGATCTGTATTTACTGAGTGTTTATTTTGTGCCAAGTGCATCCACTAGGCTGTTTCACTGCTATTCATCACCATCGTCATTACTATTAATTGTTACCCCATAGAGTTGCTCTCCGTCTTCATCCCATTCTCCTTCCCTCCTTCCCTCTCTTTTAACCTCAGCCTATCTGCTGCAGGGCCTGCCGCAGGAGAGAGGCTGCATGCGTAGGGGTGCTGGGAAGGAGGGAGGAAAGGGCCTGGGTCCCACCCCCTTCTGTGTGTGGCCAGGGCCAGGTTTGCTAATGACTAAGGTGAGAATTCTTCCAGACAGAGTGTCTTGAAGTACAGAGGTGATAAAGCCTGCCACCTAACAGGATACTAATAATGTCCTCGCACGTTGCGAAAGCTTGAAATGTACCCATCCCTTCAGTATGTCCCTCCTTAAAGGATATTTATCGAGGTGGGATGAGATATCAAGGTAAGTGTTAATGGCCTTGCGTTGACTGGAGCCACATGTCACAGCTGAGAGCTCGTAAACAGACTGTCCCCTCAGCGAGAAGCCTGTAGCGGGGAGGTGCTCTCCTCTGAGCCTCTGATAACAGGTTTTGATTGTAATATGTTTTCTGGTTCCAAAGCATTGCCCACTCACAGTAAAACACATTTGTCTTCCTAGAGACGCTGACTCGGTGTGTGTGCCTGAGATGGTTACAAGTCACTTGGGAGGCTGATGAGTGGGGACGGCTGATGATAGATCCGGGCAGGAGACTCATACATCACGTTGTCCCTTCACGGCCTTAACGAATTACCAGGCAGAGACAAATTAGCTACGTTCTCACAATCGTGCCCTTTGTATCCTTTCCAAATTTGACCCAGTCCCAAGCAAATTGGAAGTAACGAAATCAGAGTACTCATAGAGAAGGCAGCTATAAAATTAGCCATGGCCAGGCTAAGGAAATCCAGTAGGAAAATCCTCATTGCAACAATCTGCCGTGCACTGAGCAAGAATGACAGCATGTCACACAGAAAGCTTCCTGTGTGTTGTGTGCATGGGAAGTGGTTGGTCTGGTTTGCTGGTGGGCAGTGCTGCCAAGTGGTCAGAGCCACGAAGAGGCGTAGACACAGAGCCTCAGTTTGTCTCTCAATAAAATGGGGATTGATATCTTAGAATCACACCCTGCCTCATGGAAGAAAGTTATGAGGACTAAGGTACCAGTTGCACAGAGGTAATCAAGAAATGAGAAATGAATAACTGAATTTGTTAAATTTTACTAACAAGCTTAGAAAGTTGCATTCATTCTACAAGTTTTCATTGTATCTCTGCAATATCCAAGCCCCTAGATGCTGAAAATCAAAACAATCATTCAGACGTGGATCCTACCCTTAAGGACCTGTGCAAGAGACCAGTTCCAGGTAGGACAGGTGGGTGGAATGTGGGGGTTAGAATAGGGGAGCTCTGGTCCTCATTCCTTGTCTGAACCTTAGTTTCCCCACTTGTAAAAATGAGACAGTAATAAGCAAATAATAAGTAAATCTTCAAAGAGTTTTTTAGTATCAAACTAAACTAACATAGTTTAGTTACATCATCATCATAGCATCATCCATTCATTTTTTTCATTCATTTAACAAATATCGATTGAGTTCCTCCAATGTTTCAGGGTGCAGCAATGAATGAAGCAGAATTCCCAGCGCTCAAGGGGTTTTCACTCTCTTAGTAGGAGCAATAGTATATGATGGTGAGAATTATAGAAAATAAGCAGGAAACAGGGCAGGAGTGGGATGGAGGCTGTTGGAATAATCCAGATGAGAGAGAGTGGGGATTAGGACCAGGGTGGGTGTGGAGGTGGGAAGGGGTGGTCAGATTCTGAGTCTATTTTGAAAGTGGATTTATAAGGATTTGCCGATGGGGTGGGTGTGGAGTATGAAAGCAAGAGAAGAGTCAGGGATGGCTTCAAGGTTTTTGGCCTTATCAACTAGAAAAACAGAGAGGAGATTACACTGGAGAGGAGAAAGCCCAGGAGCTCAGTATTGGACATGCTAACTCTGAGATGCTTCTTAGACATCCAGGTAGAGGTGCTGAATGGGCCATTGGATAATGGATAATAGGACTGGGGCTTGCATGGATTAATAGCTTGTGTGCTGTGTGGCAAAGCTGGGTGGTAAGTAATATTAATTATTGATCAATCGATCAATTAATTATGAATACTTCTTAATCTGTATTTTTAAAATTAAACTTCTTATTGTGAGATACTTGTAGATTCATATGTAATTGGAAGACAGAATGCAGGAAGGTCCCCCATCCCCTGTTCTCACTTTCACCTAATGGCGACATCTTGCCAACCTACAGTACCATATCACAACCAGGATATCAATGTCGATATAGTCAATATAGAGAACATTGCCATCACCACAATTAGTCCACATTAATTTAATCCACTAAATGCCATAAATATTGCATAGAATAAGCTATGGAAGAGCAGAGGAAGGAGAGAGAATGTCCTGGTGTGGTTGGTCAGAGAAAGCTTCCAGCAGAGGGAAGCACTTGAGATGGGCCTCTAAGGATGGAAAAAGACTGGGCTCTATAGCAGAAAGGGCAGACTGGAAAAATCCTGGGATGTGGGAGTTCGGTGTGTGTTGGGCCTTGGATGCTATTGGGCATCGAGCAGAGTGGCGGGTGAGAGGTGGGCACATCAGAAAGCAGCGCTGAAAGGTAGGTGAGGTCCTCGGGCCGAGGACAACAGGCCAAGAGGTGGCACTGCAGTGGGGAGGCAGTCAGGGGTCTCGGAAGGTTTCTGAGCTTGGAAGTCATGCAGCCCAAGCTCTAGCCCTCTGTCTGTAGAGGGCTGGAGCTGGGAGAACTCTGGGGAGACCAGAGGGGGCCTGCCCAACAGCCAAGGCTAAAGGGAAGCCAGGCCTTTGACGTGAGAGAGTTGCAGAAGGGGATCGCTCCGGGGATGAGAGCATAGGATGTGTCGAGTGGGTAAGACTGTGCGCTCAGAGCCTCACTATACACGTGTCATCATTATTCAGTTATCACGGCTACTCTGCCAGATCTTTGCTGTCATTATTCTCACTTCCAGATGAGGGCACTAAGGCACAGAGAGGTTGAGTTGCTGCCTCAAAGTCACACAGCTAACAAGGCAAAGCCAGGTGGCAAACCCAGGCTATCTGACTTCTGAGCCCCTAGTTTTAACCTCTCATGGTTCAGCCTCTCCTAATCTTATTTAGATGGTAGGCTCATTTTTGAAGAAATGAAGAGCCCATGGATAGAGAAGAAAAACATTTAGTGCATTCAAATCGAACTTTTCAGTTAAGTTTGGAGAGGGATTGAGACAGAGTGATGTGGGGCTGGGCCAAGAGGAACAGGAAAGATTTGGAATGAAGATTGGGGGCGGGAAATTGTGGAATTGTGAAAGAATCTTTTAATTTGAGTTAAAAAAGAGGTCTTGGCAGGATCAGCAAGGCTCACTGAAAGTTTATCTTACTGTTGAAGATCCAGTCGGTGGGTCTTGGGGGGAAGGGTGCCCTCTGGGCTAGTTCTGCCTCTACCAAGGTCAGTGTGTGACCTTGGGCAAGTCCCTTGACTTCCTTGAGCCCTGAGTCCTTGATCTGACAAAGGAGGGTGGACGTGCTTACCTGGCCTCTCTGCAGTGGCGCGATGATGGTTTCATGGGCTGTGCGTGGCAAGGGTCTGGTGCTTTGCTCAGGAAGATGACACTTTTGTTGCTCCATGCCGGAGTCAAGAGGCTGGTGTGGTGCGTTGGATTTTTAGCAGCAGCGACACTGAGCCAAGCAGGGGGCCTGCGCCAGTCCTCACTCAGGGCAGAATGATGAATCTGCATGTCTGTGTCTAATCAGGTCAGCTGGAACTATATGATCTCTAGTTGCTTTTTAGCACAACCCGTGTGGTTTTTCAATATTTCTTTAATGAAGGAATCTGTGATCCACCACTGCTTATGTGATTTTTTTTTTCTTATTTTGCCTAGCTTTCCTTTTATTGTCTTGATTAAAAAAAAAATTTTTTTTTTTACCCTTCTCTTATATGTTGGAACACCCTAAAACTTAAATCGTCCTTTTGAAAATGTTTCCCATAGCAACAAAACATAATCTATTATAGACTATCCTGATTCTCAAAATGTGATTGAGATTATATTTTTGAAAAAAAAAAAAAAAGTCAGGTTGAAATGGAATGGGTGTTGTGGCAGGCTGAGTAATGTCTCCTAAAGATGTCTGTGTCCTAATTCCTAGAACCTGTGAATGTGTTGCTTTATATGGCAGAAGGTACATTGCAGATGTGATCACATTCAGGATTTTGAGATGGGGAGCTTATCATGGAGAACAATGTGAACCTAAGGGCCCTTGTAAGGGAAGGGTGGGAGGGTCAGAATCAGAAAGCCCTGCGAAGATGGAAGAGGGGTTGGGGGGGAGAGAGAGAGGCTGGAAGATGCTATGCTGTTGGCTCAGAAGATGGAGAAAGGCACCTCAAGCCAAGGGATGCAGGCGGTCTCTGGAAGGTAAAAAAAAAAAAAGCAAAGAAATCGATTCTACGTTAGAGCTTCCAAAAGGAACACAGGCCTCCCAGCACCGTGGCTTTCGGACTTCTGACCTCCAGAACTGTAAGAGAATACATTTGTCTTGTTTTAGGCCACGAAGTTTGTGATAATTTGGTGCAGCAGCCAAAGGAAACTATTACAGATGTTCACTGGGGGACTAAGTTGCCTCATCTGTAAAGGGGGCACGCTAATCATAAATTATCTTTAATACAAAAACGGTCTGTTGAAACCCCTGCCAGCTCCAGGACTCATGCATCATGCTCCTAAGTTCCTAAAACACCAGGTAGCCTCAGCCCTGACTATCGGGCTGCAGGGGGCGCTGTGGGGGAGACGGCCACAGGGCATACACCAGGCTGTCAGTGACTTTGCAGAAGTGTTTTCAGTAGGAATAGGGACCATTGGCCTAGCAGTGGGGAGGGGGCATCAGACAGTCCTGGGCAGAACAAGGAGGTGGCCAAAAGGCCATATTCTCATTCTGCGTCTTTTTCACCTACCCACTTTGGGGCATTTAGTATTATCCTACTTTGGTCATCACCCTCCTACCAAAACGTTCTCTCAGAAGAGAATCTGACGGTAGTCATTTATACCTCGTATGAATTTTGATTGTGGAATTATAGGTTCCCTGAAAGTTAGCCTGGCGAGTGACACTGTGAGCAGGGCAGGTCTTCTCAATGAGCACGCCATTAATCAAGGGTCGTCGCCGAGCTGCCATCTGTCCCTTACACCGCAGAGCCCAAGTCTTCTGACTTGGAGTCAGGCCAGAGCTGTCTCCAGGAGACAGGGTCGATGTCAATGGTGTCGGCATGTTAAGGCCTGTCCCTAATTTTGAAACGAGAGCTTTTATTCTCCACCAAAGAAAGAAACTTCAGGTCTGTCTGAGAAAGGGAGAGGGCCGTTTTTGAGGTCGAGGTTCTACGGTTGAGAGACCCCATTGCGTAAGGAGTTACTGACTTCTTTCTAAGACCCAGGCAGGCAGTGGACCCGGGAAGATGCCACCACAATGGGAAGCTATCTGGGAATCACTTTGTAGATAACAGGACACTGTGGAACTGGAGATGAGAGATGGGACCTCATAGAGAGGAAGGAAAGAAGGGGAGTCTAGGTACATCCTAGGTCTGAGTTTTGTTTCATCGTGACCTTTCCTCAATTAAAAAAAATATGGGGGAGGCATCACAGTGTCACCATTACCGCGGACTGTGAGACTGGGTGGGCAACTACAGTTCTTTGCAGTTTGTTGCTGGTGGACCAGAACAAAAAAAATCTAGAAATAGTGACTAAAGTTTAGCCCTGTCAAGCTAGTCCCCAGTAGACATCTGTAGTAGTTTCCTGTGGCTGCTGCAACATTCTAGAAATGGTGACTAGCAGAACACTCATGCACACAGCCCCTTGTTGAAAGAAGAATTGGTCTTTCGAGGTTTGCTAAGGCACCGGCATAGCAAAGACCACCAGCTCTGCAGTCACATACCCCTGGGTGAGAATCCCAGGTTGGCCTCCAGCTAACTGCGTGGTGTCTGGCAAGTTACTTCCGTCTCTGATCTTGGGTAACTCAACTTTAAAATGGGTCATGTCACGATACACCACATAGGGTTGTAGGTGAAGCCTGGCACGTAGCTGGTGCCCAGCGGTTGGTGGATAAGATGACGACTGGCCTTACCAGGGTTGGACTGGGCTGCCTGACACGGAGAATGCGTGACAACATAAACAAGTTGGAGGAAGTCAGGAAAACCATCCCCACAGCGGCAGGGAATTGTTCTATTACCACATTTGAGCACTTTCCACCAAGATAACTCAGCAGAGTTTTGGGATGGGGGAAGGAATGAGGATACTGATGAATGTCATGCTGTGTTTCCCTTGTGTGAGGAGTAGCAGGCTGGAGAACTGTCATTTCCATCTCTCCACTCCACGACTAGGGGAGTTGGAATGACACGCAGATAGTCATAGGGCAGCAGCGAGCGTCTTAGTATTTGATATAATTTAATCAGTTGGAATTTGAATTTTCTCTGTCTTCAAAGTCCAGTGCTAGGTTGCATAGTTATTGCTAGACATGGAGTTTTACCAGTAGTTGGTACAATAGAACCACATTTTTCAATCTCTGAGCTACTTATGAATATGTTATATTTTCTTTGTCTGCAAAGCCCTTTCTTTTCATTCGTTACCTGCTGAGATCTTATCCAACCCCTCTTTTAATTGCCATACCTTCTATGGAACCTTCTAAAATCTTCCCCCAGCTAGACCAGATTTATTCTCTCTGCTTGAACTTGGTTTATTCTACATTTATATCACAATAATAAATGGTAGAACTTTTTCTTCATTTGTATATTTTAGTTCCTCTACTAGATTTTGTCCTGGAGGGCAGAGAGATATTTATTTTTGAATCCTTTGTAGTGTTTACAGCAGATCCTTGCACGTTGTAGGGGCTCAGCACATATTTGAGGACTTGTTGAATAGCTTTGAATTGAAATACTTGAAACCAAATACTGAGAATTATGAAATAATCTGAGTTTAAAGGATCTTTATCTATCATTTTATTAGAATCCAGTAGAGACTTACTGAACATCTACTACATTCTAGGCACTGGAAATGCAGTGATGAAAAAGTTAGGGTCTCTACAATTGAAATCAGAGATTTCTTTAGAAAAAGTAACTTTAGGTTCTCTTCTGAAATTCCATACAGGTTCAGCCCATCATTTGTACCTTCTATGTCTGTGGTCTTCAGCAGGGAGATTTAACCTTCAGGATGGCCTTGTTCAATTCAAGAAGGTGGGGGAGTTCAAGACCCAGACTCTTCTGTAGCTCCTGACAAGATCATTGTGTGGTCCATGGAGGTAGAGCAGTAGGCACTCATGGTGACCTTGGGCCAGCAAACTAAGGTTAAAGAGAAGGAATGGAAGTATGTAATATGTTCCAGAAATATTTCCATTCTAACCTGTTAAGTAGAAATTGTTTCTGGACTTGAGTTGGGTAGAAAAATCTACTTAGGTAGTATGAGTTTTGGGGCCAGTCAGGACTCACGGCTCTATGGCTCACTCTGCATCCACATATGGGATCTCGTTAGATCAGTCTGTCAGTTCTACAGGTTCAGAAAGGCCGTGGGCTCTGTCCAAGGTCACTTCCCCAGCCAGGAGAACTGGAGTCCTGACAGTGAGTTCTGGGGGCGAGTAGGGAAGGCTGGGTGCCGTGAGCCTTCTCCCCTTTTGTGGCTGCACCTCTCCTCTGAGTCTCCAACACTGTCCCTGGAGGTGGCTGAGGTCTGCTAGATCAGTACTAAGTACAGAAGGAATAGTGATTTGAAAAACAAATGGACGTTAGTCAGCTGGGAGCAGGGTAAAAATTCAGGTTTATTTCTTATCTTAGTCACTTTGGGCTTCTATAAAAAAAAAAACAAACTCATCAGCTGGGTGGCTTAAATAACAGAAGTTTATTGCTCACAGCTCTGAAGGCTGTGAAGTCCAAGCTCAAGGGAGCAGCCAATTCAGTTCTTGTCAAGGGCTCTCTTCCTGATTTGTAGACGGCTGCCTTCTTGCTGTATCCTCACATGGGAGAGAGAGCTCTGGTCCTTTCCTGCCATTGTAAGGGGACTAATCCCATCATGAGGGCTGCTCCCCCAAGATCTTATCTCAACCTAATCATCCCCAAAATGCCTCACTTCTAAATATCATCACACTGGGGATTAGAGCTTCTACATGTACATTTTAAAGGCATACAAACATTCAGTCCATAGCACTTCCCTTTTTCTGTATTACTGGTTAGGTTCAAAAAGTTGAGTGAAATTGCATTTTGGGTATATCTGTGTCTGTATCTATAATATAAAATGCCTTTGCTAACGTTAGTATCATTTTTCTAGCAGTAATTAAGAACCAGTTAATTTATTTATTTCGAACATATTTAGCCAACACTTTTAGAAGTCACTGAAGGTATGATCATTTAATTTCTTTGGATATTTAATGAATAAGTGAAACCTGACATTTCCAGATCTTCCACTACAGCGGATTTTATTTTCTCAACAGTGTATAAAAATTACGAGTTGTCTCCTCTTACTCCCAAAGGTTAAAAATATATTTAAGATTTTAAGCCTAAACATGGAGTTACCATATGATCCAGCAATTTCACTCCTATATATACTCAGAAGAATGGAAAGCAGGGACTCAAAGAGATATTTGTACATCCATGTTCATAACAGTATTATTCGAGATAGCCAAAGGTGGAAACAATGTGGTGTACACATAGAATGGAATATTGTTCAGCCTTAAGAGGAAGGAAATTCTGACATATGCAGCAGCATGGATGGCCCTGGAAGAGATTATGCTAAATGTACAAGACGTGAAAGGACAAATACTGTGTGATTTCACTTATGTGAGGTACCTACAGTAGTCAGATTCATAAAGAGTATGATAGAATGGTGGGTGCCAGGTGCTTGAGAGAGGAGGAGTGTGTTATTTAATGGGTATGGAGTTTCAGTTTGGGATAACGAAAGAGTTTTGGAGATGGATGGCGGTGATGGTTGCACAACAATGAATGAGAACATACTTAAGGCCATTGAACTGTACACTTAAAATGGTTAAAATGTAAAAAAAAAAGATTTTAAATACATAAACTTTCATTATAGTGACCTGCATTGTTCGGGTAGCATAGTTTGTCTTTGGAGATAGAGAGAGGCATGGCTAAGTTATATTCTCTGTCGTTTTAGACAGGAAATTGTGTATCAGATGTATTTGAACCTTCCTTATTTAAGTAAATTTGTGGAGGGAAAAAAGAATGTGTTCTTTCTTGACGTTTTAAAATCATTAAACACAGAACAAAACAAAGACACCGAAAAGCCACCATGCACGAGTCTGAGAACTGTTGTTACCACTTCCGCTAGTCCCATGCCTGGCGTAAGTTTGGTGCCTGGCGAATACCTGTCGCATGGGTGAGCACTTCCATTGTGCAAGGTGGACTCGGACGTGAGTGATTGTCAAGCAAACCTACTTGCACAAAAATATTCAAATTTAGCACATATTAACTAAGAATCTACCACGTGCCAGAGAATGTAGTAAACGCTAGGCTGGCGTTGAAGGGGTTAAAATAGTTTAATTCCACTCCAGTCCATGGAGAGAGGCAAATGTAGAAACTGATGTCAATACATGGCATTATGAATAGATTATGAAGCGTGGTCTGTGCAGCGGAAGTGTGTGTATACAAAGCCAGAGGAGGAGGCAGTACTGCTTTCAGAGGGGTGGCCAGGAGCTCTCAGGGAAGGTTCCAGAAGGACAGAGCTGGGTTTTAAGGAACAAGGTATTTGTCCAGTATACATGGCATGGGGCAGGGCTCTGCAGGCAGAGGGAGCAGCAGGGAGGCACTATGCTCTCGGATTATACAGAGTCGTAGTTCAGACTGGTGGGAGTGACGGGCCCTACACATTAGTCATTCTTTCTCCAAGAAAGCTGCCCATGCTTGATGAATGGCCGGATCTCTTTTTTGCCAGCCCTTGAGACATCCTCAGGAATAAACTCACTAGTGACAAATCTCCCTCTTCGGAGGGCAACTGTAGTTTAGCAATAGCTGATGGCCGTTTACAGTCAAATCATGTGGACCCGTTGATGGATCAAGCTGGCGACACTGCTCGTGTAATTACCCAGTAACGGGCTGATCTGTATTCCTCAGATGCTGGCTTTGGAGCACATTCAGAAGAAGGGTCCCCAAGTGTTTTGAGCAATGACAGCTGTAAGTCTTGAGAATCTTCCCAAAGTGAGCCCCACATTCTTGGAGTAACTGTTAAAAACATCAGTCTCATGCCATTACAGCTAGAACTTGAGGGGAGGATCCTTTCTGGGATTATTTAGTTATTTATGCCACAAAATGAGCTGGTTATAAGAGAGTGTCACTCCTATTCAAACTTGAAGCTTGGTGATTAGAAACCCTGTTACCCTTGGCTTGAGTTGCATTTCTCTACGTCTCCCGGTCTGCCGTGTACAAGAGTAGCCTAATTTCAGAAGGAGAGGCGCTTTGAGGGCTGTTATGTTGGTTTTAGTGACGGTGACAGACAGAGAGGTTCTAAGCTGCATACACACTCCTCCCAACCCTGCAGCACTAGGGGCGCACAGGCTGAACATGACGATGAATCATTAGAAAAGCCACGTTTGTGGTTTTACTGTCTCGTCCTATGTCAGCCTATTGAGTTAACTGACCCACTTACCTTGGAGATTTAGAAAGTTAACACCTTAGAAAAATGATTCCCAGAGAATTTAGAAAGATTTTGCCATCTTCATATAAAGTAGAGTAGTACATTAAACTCTTACTAAGTGTTGATACTACTATACTATACTACTACTATGTCAGGCATGCAGAGTACAAGAGACACAAACAAAATACGTCCCCCTACGTGGAAGAGGTTTAGAAGCCAAGACAACAGAACATCGTAGAATGTTTGAATGGGAAGCACCAGGCAGTGCTTTAGGAATCATGAAGCATGACACCTTACGGGACAGGTGAGGAAGTCTGCGCTCATCCTCTGCTCTGTGTCAGGGGCAGTCTGCTTCCCTGCCCCTGTCCTCTCCCCGGCTCTCTTATCTGGAATAACGTCAGCTTCTGTCCAGGAGGGTGGGATTCAGAGCAGCAGATGTCTGCAAGATGTTCACGAGACTGCACTCTAGGGATGCCTGCAATGCACTTGGTTTCTTCTTGCCCGCACAGTGAGAATTCTGCAGTGAGATCAAACTTCATCTTCCCTTTGTGGGCTCCTTCCACACACCAACTAAATGGTGCCAATACTGGGGGGGGGCCTTAGGACATTAACCTGCCCCTCGGGCAAAGCCCATGAACATTGCTTATGAAATAATACTAACCAACCTTTATTGAACCTTTTCCATGTGACAGATACTCACAAGTACCTGTACTATATCATTTAAGCTGAAAACCAATGACACCCCCATTTTGTCCTCCAACAGTTGGCACAGTTAGCTTTGGGACATTCAGCTCAAGAATCCACTTGTAGGGTTGATTTGATTTAGGGCTGAGGCTGGCATTTTCCACCATTACGCAAGAGGAAAACAAATGCACAGCTCTGACCGATCTATGCGTGCCAGTGAATGACAAGACTTGGGTTGCTCCTTGTGTCTTTGCTCCTATCCTTATGGGCAGGTTTTTCTTACTGCTTTCCTGGGTTATTCAAAACATTTGAGCCTCCATATCGTGCATCTTCAGTAGAACTTCCTTGGTGACAGACCACCCCATTTTGTTGGTTTCTTCTCTAGTTGATTTGGACAGTGGGTGGGCTGAATGGGTAACTCTGAATGCTATGTGAGTATTTTGACTTTGGGCATGTTGTAGGTTCTCTTTTGGCTCTATAAGGCAATTGATTTTTCCTTAAGCACTAAATAATAATGCCTAATCTTAATGAGCCCTTATGTATGTGAGAGGCATGATTTTTTTCCGAGGATTTGCAGCTTGTAAGGGATGGAGCCAGGATGAGAAATCAGGTCCTCTGGATCCCAGGACTGGGTGTTGATCAGGACACTTTCCTACCTTGGAGCTTGTTATTTACCTTGCAGGTGTGAGAGTATGTGGCCAGGGTTGGGCAAGCATCAAAGGGGGAATTCGTTATAACTTGGCCTTCCAAGATGACATGCCCAAGCTGGGGGGACGAGGCAGAGATCTGACTGACAGATTTAATAACATCCTAAGACAATAGAAGGAGAGATGTGTGTCATGGAGGCCAAGGTTAGTGGGGAACTGGAGAGCTTTCCCACACGTTAGAAATGTGCCAGATCCCCTGAGGGGCATTCTAAGCACTTTACAGTGTAGTCAACGAGGCTGCTGTAACCTCCTTCTCTGCTTTATAGCACAGACTGTGGGACTCTTTCTGCGGGGACCATGGAGGGTTTCATTTGCAAGCCTGCCTGGACTGGACTTAAACCATTTTTACACCGTGGATCTATTTCTTTAGGGGTTGCCTTCAACGTAGATTTTCTATGTAGCAAATTCTTTTTAAAAATGCACCAAGGATGATACTAACACCGTATTTAAAGGAATTCTATAAGGCATGGACACATTGTAATTCATTTGTTTTATAAGTTTTTATCTATTGTGTTTCTTTAAAGCAAGTTTTTAAAAAATTGAATAGATTTAGGGGATGCATGCCTTTTTGTTACATGGATGGATTGTATGACGCTGTAGTCAGGGCTCTCAGTGTGCCTGTCACCAGAATGGTGCACATTGTACCTGATAGGTAGATTTTTATCTATCATTTGCCTTCCACCTCTTCCCTTATTAGTTTTCAATGCCCATTATACCACTTTAGGACCATATATACCCCTTGTTCAGCTACCACTTATAAGTGAGAACATGTTGTGTTTGTTTTTCCATTCTTGAGATACATCACTTAGCATATAATGGTCTCCAGTTCCATACAAGTTGCTGCAAGAGACATCATTTTGTTCCTTTTTTATGGCTGAGTAGTACTCCATGGAGTGTGTGTGTGTGTGTGTGTGTACATACCACATTTTCTCTAAAGCAAGTTTTAACCAATATGTTGGGAAATTACAGCAATAGCAACCTGAAGCTATTGCCATGGCTTCTCTTCTGTTCCTTTCCACCTATTCATGAACACTTCCTGGGCGTCTGCTAAGACCCAAGCTCTGGGTGTGAGCAAGATTAAATTAGAGATGGTCTCCATCCTCAAGAGAAGTTGGGAAGATAAGAAGAGCAGACTTTATATAACACATTCAGGGGATGTCTCCACGGGGCTCGTGTTTGCTGGGCTTTGGGAGATACGTTGCTGGCTGGAGGGGTCTAGGCAGGGTCTGACCGTGGCTGGGCTTTCAGGGAACTTTCTAGTCTTTTCTTGTGGACATCCAAAGCAGAGCTTGTGGCTTTTCTCCATGCTGTGTAGGGCTCTAACCCTCCTTTACCTTGTTACCATGAGCAGATGGCATCTCTCTTTGCCATAGAAGGTTGAGGCTGTCCATGGAAACTCTTCAGCTCCACCTTCCCCCTGTAAATGTGGGTGTCCCTGTTTATTGCAATGTTCCCTCCTCCCTTCTGTCTCTGAAAGGAAGTGTCTCTTCTCTTTGCGATCACTGCCCCCTTCTCTCCTCTCCCACCCTTCACTGTCCATCCCCTTGGGGTCACAGTGACTTCCTGGAGTCCCCTTCTCCTTTGGCTTTTATCGCGTCCTCCGGCTTCCTGCTTCTCCTTCCTCCAGCCCCTCAGTGAGTCCATTGCTCAAACCGTCTCCTCCGTGATTTCTTCCTGGACCTTGGTCACTTTGGCTTTGACCTCTGCATTCAAAGGTCCCACGGTGGTGTCTTTAGCCCGGGCTACAATCCTCAGCTTTTGGCCCCAAATTTAAATCCCTTGGTGGTGGTCCATATTCTCCCCTCCTCTCAGTGTCCCTGCCCCTCCTGCTGATGGTGTCACTGTACTCCCGAAAATCCAGCCTTTATTGTCCCCTTTGACTTTGCTTCTTTGGCCCCAACCTGCAAGGGATCGCCGTGTCACGTAGATTTATCCACCCAGTGTCCCAACACGCATCTCCTCTGTACACCTGTCCCCACCGGCCTGGCTCTGCATCCATGCGCCACCTCATTCCCTGAAAGCAGTGTCCTTCCTGGTCATTCTGCTGCCTCCCTCCTGCCTCCCCAGCGCTTATTACGCTCTGCTGAGAAATTAAGTTCACAAAAATGTAGCTCCAGTTTATCACACTTTCCCTTAAAATCCACTCTTACCTTGACAGTCAAGGCTTTTCACAATATGGTACAGTTGTCTCCCTTTATCCATGGGGTATCTGTTCCCAGGGCCCCGTAGATGCCTGAAACATTGGAGAGTACCTAACCCTGTACATACCATGCCTTTCCCTGTGTGCATATCCCCTTGATAAAGTTTAATTTATACATTAGGCACAGTAAGAGATTAGCAACAGTAACTCATAATAAAGTAGCAGGATACTGCGACAGTAAATCTGATAGCAGAGTTGGCTACCAAGTGACCAATGAGTGGGCAGCCTAGGCAGTGTGGAGGTGTTGGACAAAGGGACGATTCATGACCCAGTGGGACAGAGAAGGACAGTGTGAGATTTCATCACACTACTCAGAATGGCAAGCAATTTAAAACTTATGAGTTGCTTATTTCTGGAATTTTCCATTTAATATCTTTGGACTGTGGTTGACTTCAGGTAACTGAAACTGCAGAAAGTGAAGCTGTGGGTAAGGGGGGACTTCTGTACCTATGTTAGTTTCCTGTGGCTGCTGTAACCAATTACCACAAACCTGGTGGCTTAACAGAATGCAAATGTATTCTCTTACTCTGGAGGTCAGGAGTTTGCAATGAGTCTTGCTGTGCTGAAATCAGTGTTGCAGGGCTGCATTCCTACTGGAGATGCTGGAATGGGAGAGAATGTTTCCTTGCCTGTCCCGGCTTCCATAGAGGGCGCCTGTGTATCTTGGTGCATGGCCCCCTCCTCCGTCTTCAAAGCCTGCAATGTAGTATCTTCAGATCTCTCTCTGTGACTCCCCTTCTTCCCTCTGCCATCTTTTAAGAGCCATTGTGATTACACTGGGCCCACCCAGACAGTACAGGATCATACCCCATCTCAAGATCCCATTTTAGTCACAACTGCAAAGTCCCTTTGCCACGTATGGTGACATATTCACAGGCTCTGGGATTAGGACATGGTCATCTCTGGGGAGCTACCACAGCACCCAACCTTTCTTTCATGTTAGTTTTTCCTCTTCCCCAATTGCATCTTTAGTGCTGGACTAATAATAATAATAAACAATAAAAATGGCAACCAACACTTGTGGGGTGCTCGCTACCATCCCAAGCACTGTGTTAAGCACCTTCTTTCCATGCTTAAGTGTATTTAAACCTCACTATTATATAATATCAGTTATTGTTGTCCCAGTTTACAGATGAGGAAACTGAGGCCCAGAGAGGTAATTTTCCTAAAGCCAAGCACCGATGGATGCTGGGGATTTTTAAAAATAACTTTATTGAGATATAGTTTATATACCATAAAATTCACGTGTGTTAAGTGTACAGTTCAATGATTTTTCATAAATTTACAGAGTTGTGCATACATCACCACAATCTAGTTTTAGAACATCCTTATCACCCCCAAAAGATCCATATAGAGGATATTTATCTATTCCCCAGTGGGGAAGCCAGACATTTAAACTAATTATCGTAGAATGTGCTAAGCTCAGGAATAGAGTTATGAGCATTATAGGCCCACAGAGGGCAGGATGCTGGGTGAAGGGAAGATTAAGGTAAGCCTTCTAGTCCCTGGAGACACTACTTTGCCTCCTTGACCAATGTAATTAGATGAGAAAAGTAGACACCAGGGGTCACAGGCATCTCATTGATATGAGACCAACCTGATTAAGCGGCTGTGTTGATGGAGGTTCCCACGACAAAGGCAGGCAAAGCTGCGTTAATGGGCATTTACTGCAGGGCTGGTTCGATATTCCAAAACCTGCTCTGAACTGCTCTGCTTTGCTGTGAACCTGAAATCTGGTGTTGAGGAGCTCAGCAGAAATGGGAGCCGGGGTCGTGGGGAGAGCATATGGGTCCCGGGACAGAGCACTTGCCCGGTGGCGGGAGACCTTTGGCACGGTGCCTACCGTGTGACCCACGGTCAGCTATCCCAGGGTTCTGGAGCCTTCGCTTCTCATAGTCATAATGATCCAGACTTTCAGCCCTCTTTCTTATCTCGACGGGGCAGGAAGATGTGGCTGGTGATGGGAGCTTTCATCCCGTCCGTGTAAGACTTGAAAGCACTTGGATGATGAAAGTTGACCTTCAATACTATGTCTAAAGGAAAATCCTAATAATGTAGAGTGTTAAAGCCAGGTCATCCTGGCTTGCAAGGAGTTCCTTGCAGTTTTATAGGTGAGGAAACTGAGGCCCAAAGAGGGGAAGGAAAAGGCCCTGTACGTGTGCTAGGCTCTGTTCTAGGTGCCTAGGGCATCGTGTCATTATGTCACCCCTGCAAGGTAGGGGGTATTATCCTTACTTTGCACATGAGGAAGTCGTGGTTCAGAGAAGAATCCCATCCCAGCTACGTGAACAGTTTACCACTGCTATTTCTTCCTCTCTACCCTTTTGCCTTGCAGAAAATGTGCACAGTTTAAATTGTGAGGCTTAGACATTGTGGGTGCTTGCTAAGAGTTCAGAGACAGCCGAGTTTGATTTTCCTGCAAAGAGCACATGGAAGTGGGGAACACACAAGATGGTGTGACATTTTATGCCCTTTCAGTGTAAATTCTACAAAATCATCAAGGTAGCACCAAGGGCTTCGCTTTAAAATAGAATACACGCGGAATTATCTGCCTTCAGAGACCGAGCTTTGTGTGATCTTCCTGTCGAGCCGCTTGGCTTTGGCACAGAAAACTGAAAATGACCTCTTTCGCTGGTCGGCTGCTCCTGTTGAAGACTGATCAACCTGGGCTAAAAATCCCTGCTCGCTTCTTTGTCAACGGCCTTTTTGGGGTGTCACTTCCCCACCCCCATCCTGGGACTGGTAATCGGCACGTAAGGTTCAAGGCCGCTGGAGGAAGACCAGAGGCAGCGTGCTGCAGAATTAGGGACACACAGGGGTACGTCCCTGCCCAAGGTTTGCCCTGCTGTCTTGGGCAGGAGCCACGGTGCCGGGTGAAGGAACTTTCCCATTATGACAAGGGGACTTCAGAGTCTGAGCCTGGCTGCTTTGGGTAACGACTTCCTTCCCGGGGGGCCTGCGAGAGACCGAATTCAGGGAAGGCCACGGGAATATCCGCTCCTTTTAAGCAGCAGAACTGGGTCTTCCTTCAGTTCGCTGGGTTTTAATTCTAAGCGTGAGCAGCAGCATTTGGAGAAGCCACTTGTCTCCTTTTTCACCCTCTAATGTCCATCAAAAAACCAATCCCCGTCCCGACTACTTAGAAGCCGAAGGAGCACTGTTTCTTTGTGCTGCCTGCGCCCCGTTTTCAGCACACAGATGATGTTTTTCCTTTCCATTTTACGTCTTCCAGCGATTTGGAAGTCATTCCTTCAGATTTTAATTCCCCTGGGGTGTACCCAGCTCCAGCCTCGGTTTCAGATTAAGCTCAGCTCTGCTGTCTGCAGAAGGGGAGCCCGCTTCTGTCCTCTGCTTGCCCACAGCCCTCCAAATCAATGACAGCCCGCTGTCCCCCGTCTCTGTCCCAGTGCTGACTGTGCCTCACCCCAGGCAGGGGCCGCCCCATCCCTTCCTGCCTGTGCTTTCTGGCCACGGGGGGGTCTCCGATTGGTTGTGTCAAGCAAGATCTTGGAGGGGTAGGTGAGGAATCGGCACTAGCTCCTCCAAACTAGGCACCCCCCTGTGGCAGAGCAGAAGTTCTTAAGGGAGGGGCCCCCCAATTACTTGGGAAGTGTTTCTTAATCCGAGAGCCTGGCTGCGTGCCTGAGATTCTGATTCCGAGTCTCACAAAAATTGGCATAATGTCCATACACAGATAGACAACCAGGCACACAATAAACACACCCTGGACTGATTCCGTTTTGCAGCTGTATAGTGGACCATTGTTCTTCGGAAAGGCCTGCGTGGTAGCATTTTGGTGGGTACGGTGCTGACGTTTCTCCCTTGTGACAGGTGTGGGGGTCAGGGGCGATGAGTGGGACATTAGGGAATGTTTGCTGGGGACAAGCTTAACTGGGGCCGCGTGTGTTGTGGCCGGCACAAATGTGCCGCCAGCTGTGCTTTCCGACGCCACGGCCGTCTGACTTGCAGGAAGGAGAAACTCCTGTCTGTCAGGAGCCGTAGTCTGTGTGTGTTTCTCCGTTGGCATCTAGTGGGGACAGAGAGACGCTGTCTCAGGCAGCAGCCAGATTCTCTTTTAATCTGGAAGCAACGTCCCTTGCTCTCCTCTGCTTTTAGGAAGGAGGTGTAGGGTAGGCACAGGGATGACAAGGACCCAGGACAGCTCCTGCCTTCTGAGGTCTTACTGTCTAGCAGAGGGGACACAGGGAGGCTGAGAAGGTTCAAGGTGCGAGTCCTCACGTGGGGGGGTGGGGTGGGATCCGGAGGGAGCCTGGCCCATCACATCCCTCGGTCTTGCTTACATAAAGCCACATTGAAGGAAGCGTGAAATCACTATTTTAGTCTCACACTTGAGAATAATTAATCTCTCCAGTGGAACTGTTCTTTTTCTTTTTTTTTTTTTTTAAATCAGACAACAAGAAGTTTATTACCCAAGTGTTTCCTGTTTTGCTGAAGCTGTCAGGAATTGCATTGCTAAATCCAGTCCCCAATTATAATAATTAAATCCCTCCCTGGTGTCTGGTGACAGTTATTTTTCTGCCCTTTTTATCCCTTTCCCCTGGTTCCATTCTTATTTTTAATTGTTCTCCCTTTTTTTGTTTGTGTGGGTTTAGTTTTGCAGAGGAAATCGAGTCTTTTTAGGCTTTGGGAAGAACGTAAGGGTAGAAATCCTAAATAAATAAGATTTATTGGCCTTCTTAATATCCTGCACCCTCATGTTCCTTCTCCCACTCATTTCCCCTTGGATGTTTTGCTCCAGGTTACGTGATTCATATTACATTCAGAAAATAAACTCCTCATCCCTGTTAAAAATCAACTCCTCATCACTGTAGCGTGAGCAGCAGGCAGGAAGCTGATGCGGGTCAGTTTCTGCCCAGTGGGGCAGGCAGAGGTTAATGGCAGGTCCGAGTGGGGAGAGCTCACCCGGAAAACACCAGCTAATGGAGAAATGCCTTCACCCTCATTCATTTAGTCTTTCCCCTGTTGTCAGCCACTTGGCTTTATTTTCAATTTTCCCTGATCCTAAGTAATGCCGTGGTCAACTACTGGAAGAGAAATCTTTGCCTGTATTTCTGATTATTTTTTTAAACCTGTGGCCTGCCCAAGTGAAAACACTGGGTCAACGCATATGAACGTTTTTCAGGGCTCTTCTTGTAAATTGCCCAATTGCTTCCCTGATAGGTTGTCTCAATTTTCACTCCCATCAACCCTGTGTGGAAAAAAATCTGCATTTCACTGCACTCTGGCTAACATTGTGTTTACAGTTTTAGAAATCGTTGTCGATTTAGCAGTTTCGAATAATATTGGATTTTTTGTTGTTCTTTCATTATTAGCAAGGATGAATCTTATTTTTTTCTACGAGGGGATGGTCAGAGTATTTTGCTGTGTTCTTTGATGTCATCTATCCTGTTCTGCATTGGAAGGTAGCTGTTGCCTGTTCCAAGATTCCGTTTCTCATGCCAAGCCTGTTGACAGTTCAGCCATGGGAATTTCTCCCATTCACATGGGACATTCTCTTGTATGTAGTTTCCTATTCTGCTGCTTGTACGTGTGTGTGTGTGTGTGTGCACGTGTCTTCATGGGTTATAATGGAATGTTGGGTCAGGGTATACTACATGTTGCACCTCTGATTTCTATACTGACTTAGAATTTCAGTTGACTCTTCAATGAAGGGTATTTGACTCAATTACAGGTGGCTATGTGGCTGTGGCTAGCGAGGAAATTTTTCATGTTCTCTGCTCATGGTCAGATCTTAGAATGATTAAAGGAAATTAAGAAATAGAATTATTTCATGCATGCATATTAAAAGTACATGTCATTAGTCTTTGGTGTCTAGAGTGGGGAAATCCAGGTAGGGTGCAGGTGTGTGCTACCCATGACTTCTGTGATTCCCTGCACCTAGCTGCTCTTGGGACTGCACAGTCTGCTTCTCTGTCCCCCACCTTGAACCCCACGACTTTCCACCTGTGGGCTAGATCGGATTAGGTGACTTTAGCCAAAGTGCTACCGAATGAATAATGAGGGCTGATTCTCCTACAGAGGAAAAACAGAGGGTAGACATAGTGCTTTACCGTTTATTGTTTTGTAGGGTTACATCCATTAGTGTCTATAAGGACTTAATGACCATGTTGTCTCTTGCTCTTCCCAAATGTTCTCCTTGAGTGGTTATTGGTTTTCTCTTCTTTGAAGGACAATTATGTTTATCTAGATGGTGTGTACTAAAGCAAAGTGATGTTTAGTCTTTTGAAACTTCTTTACCAAGCATGCTGTTCTCTATAGAGACAGGAGAGAGGTTCCCAACCAAGTTGCTTTAGGACACTCCGGTTTGCACCCCGGAGGTGCCTCTTAAATCTCTCATTCTTCCCCCAGACTTTCTCTGACGATGCCCTCTGAACTTTGAGGCGGCTTTCTGGCCAGTTCTCTCATTTGGCATGACTCTGTGACATCAGTTTTGATTCTGTTTTTCAGTCTTCTACATTTTGCTCTTTGAATTGCTCTGGTTGCCATAGAAGTGGTGATATTAGGGCCAGGCACTTTATTGGCATGGACCAAGGCTTTATAGTGTTGTTTTCTATAATAATGTTTGGGGTCGATGTTAGATGACAAGTGGCCGTCTGCTGAGTCCCAGGCCTGCCACCACCCCTGGCTCCTGAGATCTGTTACTCATTGGGGCACTGTGCTGTCCTACCCTGTCCCAGGGTAGCTGGCTGTGTCGTGCTTGATCTCCTGGAACCCTCTTGTCCATTCAGCTGTGTCCTAGAGTGGAGCAGAGGCCAGCCTTAGAGGAGGGCTGAAGGTGACACAAGAGCCACACCTTGGTGAGTGGGGATGCAAACACCCCAAAAAGGCAATTCTCTGAGTCCTTTCTTGCATTCTATTTCCTCTAACACCTTCTCACATTCACGCATTGCTTTACAAATGCCAAACAACTTCTTTTGGAGAAAGAGCTTAGGGGACCACTTAGCTACACTGTCCCTTGCTTTATTCTGAGATCAGTGGTGCATCTGGCCCAACTTCTGTGCTCTGTGCCCAGACCTCAGGAGCAGGAAGACAGAGGCAGGGGTAGAGAGTAAAGCGACGGTGAGAGAGTGCCCAGCTTCATGCCTCTTTTCTGGGGATACCCTGCTCATTCTGCACCGCCCGGGGTCAAGGCACTTTCCACTGGGACGTGCCTTGTGATAGGCAGAATCACGGCTCCTCCAAAGATGCTGCCTCCCCGTCCCCAGACCTGTGTCTGTATCACGTTACGTGGCAAGGGGGAGTTAAGGTTGCAGACGGAATTAAGGTCACTGGTCAACTGACCTCAAGATGAGGGACGTTATTCTGGGTGATCTGGGTGGGCCCAGTATCATCACAGGGTCCTTAGACGTGCACGAGGGAGGCAGGAAAAGAGTAGCATGTGGCAGCTGTTGCTGGCTGCTTTGAAGACAGAAGGGATACAGGCAGCTTCTAGAATCTGGGAAAGGCAAGGCGATGGACTCTGCCCTGGAGTGCCCAGGAGGGGCTCAGCCCTGCCAGTGCCTTGACTTTAGTGAGATCCATTGCAACGTCTGAGCTCCAAAAGTGTAAGGGAATCCATTCTTCCTGTTGCTTTAATCCACCAAGTTTATAGCGATTTGTTACAGCAGCAATAAGAAACCAATACATACCCGCAGGCCTCCTCAAAAGATTTGGTCTTCCACCCAAAGGCACCAGCCCTTACGAAGTGTCCCCTGTGGACTGTGTCCCCTTTGGGATCATGGATTCCAGGAGAAAAGCCCTTGCCTCAGAGCCTGGAATGTGACCCATTGCTGGTTTTGGTTTGGGATGCACATAGAAAGGGAGCATCCTGGTGACTTTTAAGGTCACCAAGTTTGTTATTTGGGTCTTCCTAGAAGCAGATGCTGAGGCTGAGTTTGCAAAGTGCCTTAGAGGGGAGGAAGGCGGTAATAACGGCTGTGAATTGGTGGGGCCTGGAAGCAGGGCTGGGCAGAGAGCCTCAGACTGCGATACAGACCTGACAAGGCTTGGCCAGACCAGCGGGCAACTCTGCAGCTAGGGCTGCCCGTTAGAGGACACGTGCTGGGTGGAAGTGGCTGGGCCCCAGTCCCATGTCGTGCCTGGTCATCGACTGATGGCTGCCTGGGGAGAGTGTGGCTATGGCTCAAAGCTGAATGGTCCCGAAGGCCTTGTGCAAAGGCAGCAGGGAGACCCTGGCTGTGTCTGTCCACGGCTGCCACGTGAAGGCAGTGTCTCCGTGTGGAGTTGTCTCTTGGTTTCAGGTCTTTTGCGGTATGATGGAACAAAAATGATTCATGATAGGGCTTCCCTGCTCTCTCCCTCCCCTGACCTTAATCTTTGAGAGAGGTGATGGGCCAAGTTTGCATTTCTGTCCCAGCCAGGCTTCTGGCATGGAAGCCCCCTCCACTGGTGCACCCACCCGGATCCACCCACAGGGCTGGGCTCGCCAGGCCTGTGCCCCTCCTGTGCTTGTGACGTCAGGTCACCTCTGCCTCCCCTGTCGCCCTAGAGCAAGGGCTTATGGCAGCAGCTGGGCCTCACCCCTCAGCTTGCTGAGCAAATGTCCTAGCAGTGCTTCACCTCTCACCCCTGGCCTCTCCCTCCCTGGGAAGGCGCAAAAAGCTACTGGACCCTCTCTGGGCTCGTGTGTGACCCAGTGGTTCGGCGTTCCTGGAGCCGGGGGAGAGGGTGCGTTCTCCCTCCCTGCCTGGGGCATGCAGTCCCGGCCTGGAGCGCGAGGAGAGTGGATGTGACCCGCTGGGCCCTGGGGCTGAGGTCAGGGTGGCAGCTGCCCCTTCCTGCCTCCTTCTTTGTCCTCACTCTTGCCTTTCTGCGATTCCGTTCCCCAAATAAGTGTTAGCTCATAAGCTTTCTTTTTTTCCCCTCCAAACAGCTTTATTGAAGTATAATTTATTAAGTATAATTTACATACCATAAAACTTACAGCAATGCGCAACTGCCACCAAAAATCCAAATTTAGAACATTGCCGTCACCCCCTCCCCCCCAAAACACTCCGAGGGCCCATTTGCAGTCCTTCCCTGGTCCCAGTTCTAGCCCCAGCCACCACTAATCTGCTTTCTGCTTCTGTAGATTTGCCTTTTTCCACCCATAAGCCTCTGCCTCGGGCTGTGCTGTGTAGGGAACCCAGGTTAAGACACATAGCACATGATCCAGAAAATTCCTTGGTCTCCAAGGATTGCCCCACGGCCTCTCCGACTCTGAGGCAAGAATGACCGCCCTGGGCGACTTGCTAGGAGTGGAGAACAAGGACGACGTGTTACTAATTTTAGTTATTTTTAATTAGGACATGAGAGGCACTAACAGCTACAATAACGAGGCATGATGGAGCATGTCTTAGTGGTAGCACGGTCTCTGCTGGCGCAGCCTCATTTCCTGAGAGTGATTTTCATTCTGAGCAGAAGTTCGTCGGCAGGTTGATCACGTGCCCTGTGAGATGAGGGCTGAGCCCACAGCAAGGAGGGTCCCAAGGGCAAAGCTTTCACATTTTATTTTTGGCTTCCTCCCCAAAATGAAAATTCCTTCCCCTCGAGGGTTTTCTGGATGCTCAAGGTGATCTGCAGTTTTGTGTTAAGGTGTTTTGCACCAGAACTATTGACCGGTTAACGTGCTACCATCTTTAGAAATATCTTCGTGTTAAGACAGGTCTTCAGCGTGGCAACCCCAACGCGCGACTGGAATGGTTGCGGTGACAGATGTGGCACTCCTCAGTCACACCCCTCTGCCTTCCCGTGTCACTTTTCTGTTGGGTGGGGTCGGCCCCTCTCTGGTGTTTAAGACAAAAAGAGACACACATAGCTGTGAAGTGTAAAATAATCAGATACCAGGAAGCCATAAGAAAAGGTTAATTTGTCAAGCATCTATTATGAGTCCTGTCTTACATACTATATAAGCAATTTATTGTGCCTTTAATGTGGGCCAGAAAATGTGCCAAGTGCGTTCTGTCATTATCTCTTTTAATCCTCTTAACAACACTATCATATTTCCATTTTAGAGTTGTAGAGACTGGCTCAGCTAATAGGTGGCAGAATATTAATTCAAACCCGGGCCTGACCCCATGGGACTCTTGTCACATCATCCGGCGGCAACATAGATGAATGAGATGGTGCTCAAGGGACTCCCATTTTAGCAGCATGGAACATAAATATGAACCAGCATATGCAATGGTGTTTTGTAATAGTAGCTGGCATTCATTGAACATTTGTGATGTGCCAGGCTTTGTTTTGCACGCTTTAAGTGTGCTATCTAATGTAATTCTTGCTACAGACCTATGGGGTCATTTCTATTATTGTCATCATTTTACTGATGGGCACACACGGTGCAGGAGGATCAAGTTAGCTTGCCTCAAGTCTGGAGACACACTTTGCCTGTGGTCTCTCCTAGGCGCTGACAGCAAAGGCAGGGCACAGATGGCTGCAGGTCAGCACTGCTGTGGGAGGCAGGATTAGGTGTGCTAGCTGAGCTGCACGTGACTAGGAGGAGGGAGATGGAGAGGAAGGGTGTTTTAGGCAGAAGGAACAGCTTACAGCAAAAAGAAGGGTGCACGCCACAGCGTCATGGATTTGGGCAGCTCTACCCGGCTCTACCTGTCTGGAGCCCGGGCAGGGTGGGAAAAGCGGGGCAGAGACTGAGGGCAGGAGAGGTGGGAAAAGCTGGGGTCAGGGCAGCCTGGAAGGTTAGGTGGGCTGTAGGGAGCCTGAGTTATTCTTGCCGGTAGTGGAGACCCTTGGGAAAGGTTTCATTAGGGGCGTCACTATCCAATTTTCGTTTGAGACAGATGACTCCGATAGCACAAAATCTCTTAACACAAAATTATTCAATCTTCACATTCCACAAGACTCCCAGAGGATGGAAAAAGAGAAGTTTGATTAGGGTGGTGTAGGAGAGACCAGGAAAAATGGAATCATCAGACCACCAAGGGGAGGGTCTTCTCAGACAAGTTTTGTCGCCCGGCAGCAGCAGGGCGGGTGGACGGCTGGAACTGGAGAGATGAGGGTGCCAACAGCAAACTGTGTGTCCTCCTCAATTGGTGAGAGTCCCGGGAAAGGCCCAGAAAGGTGGCCCTGGGGGGAGGGGCAAGCGCCTTGAGAAATGAGGGCCTCAGGTGGACACTGCCGGATACCCTCCTTTGACTTTGTTTTTAACTTTTTTATTTATTTATTTATTTTGAGACAGAGTGTCACTCTGTTGCCCAGGCTAGAGTGAGTGCTGTGGCATCAGCCTAGCTCACAGCAACCTCAAACTCCTGGGTTCAAGCAATCCTTCTGCCTCAGCCTCCCAAGTAGCTGGGACTACAGGCATGTGCCACCATGCCCGGCTAATATTTTCTACATATTTTTAGTTGTCCAGCTAATTTCTTTCTATTTTTAGTAGAGACGGGGTCTCACTCTTGCTCAGGCTGGTTTCGAACTCCTGAGCTCAAAGCAATCCTCCCGCCTCGGCCTCCCAGAGCACTAGGATTACAGGCGTGAGCCACCCCGCCCGGCCTTTTTTTTACTTTTATTATTTAGCTTTTACTAAATAGCTTTTACTATTTAGCTTTTACTTTTATTATTTTTATTAAAGCTTCTCAGATGCACAGAAAAGTACATAAAGCTTTTTCTACATACATAAAGTACATAGAGCTCAGAGAATTTTCACAAAGTGGGGCGACTGGCACCTACTTCAAGAAATAGAAGCTGAGCCTTGAAAACATTATGCGAATTGACAGAAACCAGACACAAAAGGCCACATGAGACTCCATTTCTACGAAATGTCTGGAGTAGACAAATCTATAGAGACAGAAGGTGGAGCAGTGGTTGCCTAGGGCTGGGCATAAGGGGTGTGATAGCTAAAGGCTATGGAGTTCCTTTTGGAGGTGGTAAAATGTTCTACTGTGGACTGCAGTGATGACTGCATATGCACATGTCTGCGAATGCTCTAGAAACTGTTGATGGCTACAGAGAAGGAGGGAGGGAAGGAAAGGGAAGAGAAGGGAAGGAAGGAGGGAGGGAAGGAAGGAGGGAGGAAAGGTCTGTTTTGTCTGATTTCTTTAGCTCAACATTATGTCTGTGAGATTTGTCTACATCGTGCATACCTTTTGACTTTTTAAAGCAGGTGTCCTCAAACTATGGCCCGTGGGCCACATGCGGGTATTTTTGCCCATTTGTTTTTTTACATCAAAATAAGATTATGTGCAGTGTGCATAGGAATTTGTTCATAGTTTTTTTTTAAAACTATAGTCGGGCCCTCCAACGGTCTGAGGGACAGTGAACTGGCCCTCTGTTTAAAAAGTTTGAGGACCCCTGTTTGAAAGAAAGGTTGTTTTCCCATTACAAATCAATATACACCCATCAGAAAAAAATCCCCGGAAAATACAGAAAAGCAAAAAGAAGGAACAAAGGTCTCCAAGCATTTTGCCACCCAGGTGGAACCACTGTTAAAACACTGGCGTGTTTTTTCCACTCTTTTAAACTGGGTATTAACGGTTGCACAATCACCAGTAGGAGGCATGTCCCCATGGTTTTCAAAATATCTTCCATGAAGCCGCAGTTTTCTATGGACATGCTTGAGTGGTTGCATTAGTATATTCAGTATTTTAAATACATTCGAATCTATTCAGAGCTACGATAAAAATAATACACAAATGCATTATAAACCAAACTTATTAGAAACCACGAGTGTGAAACTTAGTGTAGCTCGGTTAACTTGTGATTGTGTAAGGTTAAAAATACTTTTCCTCCTGTAATCCGTGTTTAAGAATATCATAAGAACGGGTGACTTCTTATAACCTGTTACCATTCGCAACTACCCATCTACACGAATCAGGATTTTTCTCAATATTAAACAGGCTAAGTTAAAATAAGTGGCATCACCTGAGGCTTTCATTAAATGGAAACTTTCATTTATATTCCTCAATTTAAAATTTAAATTTTCATTTAAAAAGCCTTATTATTGTATTGTTTGATTTTATAAGGGCTAAATGTTATAACCTGAAATTAACAATAAGTTGGTAATAATAAAATACTATTTTTATCTCTTATATACTGGAGTTCCACAATGCTTTTGTAGAAAAGATTGGCTGCTAAAAGTTTTGAAAACCAATAGTATAGATATAATTGCATAGATAGTTTTTAAATTTACTATAAAAGTAATATATATTCATTGGAAAATAAAGAAAAATTACCCAGAGTCCCACCTATTATTAACATATATAACCATTATTCACTCAGCAAACATGTATTGTGTCTGCTATTTACATGAAACTGTTCTAGATTATGGGGTTACAACAACAAAAGAGAAAGTCCTTCTTGCAAGACTTATATTTTTGACATGGGGAGACATACACATAAGAAAACAAATAAACTAGGTGATTTTAGCTACTTGTAAACGCTACCAAGAAAATAAAGCAGGCTTGTGGGATAGGGGCCACATAGCAGGTGGGCAATTAGGCATTCAGGGGAGGTGCATTTGAAAGAAGACTTAAAAAACAAAAGCTTGTCTGCCATGGGAAGACCAGGGACAGAGCATTTCCCTCAACCCCAAACTCGATGATGAGACAGAAGGCCAGAGTGTATGGAGCACAGTGAATGGGTGAGAGAGAGCGAGGATAAAAACCCCAGAGGGGCCAGCTCAATTCAGATTTTACCAACACTTCCAGTGGTTCACTTGAATCTTTTTCTTTCTGGAATAGTCTTATATCAATATAAGGACTATTTCAATAGGTTTTTAACAATGATATGAAGAAGGGTGTTATGGCAGATGATATCTGCATTTGGGTAGATCAGTAGTCTTTATTTCTCATCAAACACAGGAGCCTGGTTCATTCGACATAATTTCCGTGATGCAGTCTCCCAGCTTCCAGGTGGCCAGGTGGGACAAATACCATCAAGGGAACAGATTCTCATGCAAAGCTGAATAAGCAGGAACAATAAAACCTTCAACATGGGACATATAAACAAATCTGCAGTGGGAAAAGAGATAAACATATCCTGCAAGAAGTAAAGAAAGGGCATATTTAAAAAAAGATTATTTTTCTTTAGAAAACAAAAACAAATTTTAGTCAGCATCTGCTCTAGTCTGAAGGAAACTTACTAAGAAGCTAAACAAGGGAGTGAAATAAAAGAAAACAAGCTCTAAAACAAAAGAGCAAACTATAAGATAGATAAGCCTATACGATAAGGCAACAGACTAAGATATAATAAATTTGGCAAAATTTCAAAGAGAATGTAAGGAAGCAAATCACGAAGTCGCAATGTCGCACTCAGAAACAGTAAGGAACAGGATTAATATTACAGGGAATCTATTCAGTGATCAGGAAGATGAGTTTGAGAAAAACCCTAGAATGTATACAACAAGGACAAGAAACTAAAAGTTGCTTGAGTGATCGTGAGTACAGAGGGCAGACGGCAAAGATCCAATGTAGGAATAATTTATATTTTTGGAGAAGAGTCCAAAGCAAATAGAACAACAGCTGCTGTGCTTCAAATATAACAACAACAACAAAATTCCCTCTGAACGTGACAAAATTATTCTAAAGTTCATCGGAAGAATAAATTGCTGGGAAGAGCCAATTAAGCTATTAAAAAAACAAAAGCAAAATGTTGAGTGAGCACTTGCTCTTCCAGATAGTAGAATTCACATTTTAAAAACCACATTAATGAAAAGTGGTGCTAATGTGAAAATTGGAAAAGTAATACACCACAATGCAGCAGTAGTTGATAACATATTTGGGTTTATTTGATTAGTATATGGCAAATGTCCTGAGTCAGTGAGAAGATGATTCAGTAAATATGATTGGGAAAATTAGTTAACATTTGGGAAGAAAATTGTAAGTTTCTTTCGTTATGTTAACACATAAATTGGGTTTGGATTAAAGAGTTAAATCTAAAATATAAAATCACAAAGAACTACTAGAGTTTGCATTGCAGGTGAAATACATATAAACTTGGTTTTGGAAATGCTTTTCCAACTATAACCCCTTACAAAAGAAAATTTGATAGATTTGATGTTATAAAAATTAAAGCATAAAAAAATAAAACCCAAACATTAGAAACAAACCTGAAAGATTAATGACAAACTGAAATAAAATATTTCCCGTATATGTTATAAATCCATAATACATAAAGTGTTTTCCAATCAATAGAAAAATACTCCTAACAAAAACCAGGCAAAGAGCATGAATAGGTTTTGCACAAAAGGAAAAAAAATATCAAATTATCAATAAACCTACAGAGAAGAATGGCCAGTTTTTTTGGTAAGAGAAATTCAAAAGAAAGCAACAAAATATCAGTTTTCATCTGCTATCTTAGCAGAGTTTGGGAGAGAAGTGTTGACGATGCTGTGTGAAAATGGGTGTTTTCATTCATTATCTTAAAAATAACTGTACTGGTTAAAAAATACATGTAGAAGGATGCTCATTTCACATTGTAGCAAAGAACTGGAAATAACCTAAATATATACTATTTACTATGTTGCATGAAGTGTTCTAAAGCCTTTACATGTATTAATTCATTTAATCTACACAACTCTGTGAGTTAAATACTGTAATAATCTCTATTATGCTCATGAGGAAACAGACAGAGATTGTTTAATTAATTTGCCCAACATTGCATGGCTAACAAATGGTGGAACGGGGACTGATCTCAGGAAATTTTGCCTTGTGAACTAAATTTTTAATTACTACATTGCATAGTACGTGTATAATGTGTAGTAGAATTCCTGTCATGTCAAAAATAATTGTTCAATGATCCAGGATTGATAATTATGAATCAGTTAGTCATGGGATGGAATGCTTGCCTCCACGGAAAATAACATTGTGGAGGAATTTTTTGATATGGGAAATTTATACTTTGTGAACAAAGGAGACTATTAACTGTATAGTTAAATATCATTAATATGAAAAATAGTACTCTTATGTGAAAGCTATGCATGGGAAATGCTGCATGAACAATATGAAAGGGAATAATATTTTTCTTTGGGAATTAGCATTGTGGGTGCTCTTTTTCACCTTGACACTTTTCTGTATTTTCTGCATTGTGCATCTGTTACTTTGGCATTTAGAAAAAATGTTACTAAGTAATAAAGAAATAGAAAATGAGACCTCAAGTTGCTTGGCAATGAAGACACCTTTTCAATTATGTTGCCCTGTTTTGGGGAAGGAGAAATAAAAATTCTCATATTAATTGTCATATAGCGTTCAGCAGTGTACATAATTTAGCCTTTGCTAATTAGAGTGAAACAGAGAAGCGCTGGCAGTTGTTTTAAATGGTTGGAAAACCTGGTGTGGACAGTAATACACAGGATAGGATCTGAGAAGTGTGGTTCCTGGTCCCTGGGAGTGAGCAGAGGGGCAGCCAAGAGGGGAAGTATCACAGATTACAGATTTCCAGAAATACCCTGATCATCCTTAACTCACCTTGATACTGAAGTTTGGGGGCTAAATTAATTAAGGGAAAAACCACAGGTTTATTTACACTATGCCCTATTCATTGTTTGGCATAAATTTACAACGATCTTTTTCTTAAGCTGGTTATTAGTAGTGTTTATTCTCAAAACAGGAATAGCCAAGGACATTTCTTCCCAGATGTTAGACTACACGAGCATGTGTCCAAAATCTTAGGGTACTCCTTGGGCCTCTAATCCTTCCCCTCCTCTGTGTAGATGGTATTCGAGAGTTTTCTGGAACTTTCTATCGCAGAGGAGAAGCCAGGGTCAGTCTGATTTTTCTTCCCAAGTACTTTGTTTTTCTCAGATCTTTGAATAGTTTAAAGTTTTCCATTATTTTAATAAATATTTTTTGCCAGGATATGTCTATGTGAGGATCTCTTTTTATAGAATATGGTTTTTGTAAAGGTCAAGAAAAAATGTTTTTTTTTTATTTCTTTTTTCATTAGTTTGTTGTTTTTGTTCTATTCTATTCTGAAAAATTTATTACCTTTATATTGGAGTTTTTAAATTGGTTTTCATGTATCTATCATTCTCGTTACTTTCATTTCCTTATCCTTTTCCTCTGCATTCTTGAAGAACTTCTCAAATGTATCGTTAATATCACTGACTTGATCTTTCTGCTGTATCAATCTTGCTTCACCTCCATGTGGATATTTTAGTGCTTTCTGATTCTTGTAATTATTAAGTTACACATATCCGTTTTCATCTTCTTCCCTTTTGTTTTCCTCTCAGGATGTTCTTGCTCTAGATGTTTTGCTCCTGTTTCATGAAATCCATGTGTCCTTGAATTGTCTTGAGGCTTGCTCTTCCCCTGGGACCTTGGGACATGGTTCTGAAATGGTTTTCCACATATCTGTGTCATTTTTACTTCTTTATCAGTACGTAATATTTACACGTTTATGGGTTATACGTGACACTTTTGTTACATGCATAGAATGTGTAATGATCAAATTAGGGTTATTTGGGGTATCCATCACCTCAAGTATTTATCATTTCTATGTGTTAGGAACATTTCAAATTTTCTCTAATAGCTACTTTGAAAGATATAATACGTTGTTGCTAAGTATAGTCACCCTACTGTACTATCAAACATTAGAACTTAAACCTATCGAACTGTATGTTTGTGCTCACTGACCAACCTCTTCATTCCCCACTCCCCCCAACTCCCCTGCACACCCTTCCTGGCCTCTGGTATAGTTTTACTCTTTATTTCAAACCAAGGTCTGTCCAGATGTTGTCATTTTTGCCAACAGATAAGGAATGTAGATTGCTCCATGCTAGACCTTCTGTCCACTTGGGCGACAGCTCTCCTTCTGAAGCTAGGAAGGGAAGTTTGATATATGATGCTCCAAATTTAGGTCTCAGATTCTACCTTGCTTTCACCTACTACAGCTGCTGCTTTGACATGTGACATCTTGTTCTGTCCCTGCTGTCTGGTTCTCTCCTGTTTTAAACCAATAGAGAACTTGAAAAACAGCCATCATCATCATTCACTGCTACCAGCTTGGCGTTTTCTTTGTCCCCAGGTGTAGTCCTTTACCCAGGGAGACCACACCTTTCAGGGAAGTAGCATGGTATATTGGTAGAGCTCCCGTTTTAGTGCAAGATCTCAGCTCTAGCTCCAGCTTTGCCCATACCAGCTCCATTTCCTTGGGCTGGTTACATAGCTTCTCTGAGCCTCAGTTTGTTCATCCATACAATGGGGCTCCAAGCATCTTTGGGATGATTAAATGAGATAATATGAGATGCTATTAGTAAAGTGTTTGGAACTTAGAAATAATAAGCCTACTGAGTGCTCACTGTGACCAAGCACTCTTACGAGAACTTCGCATGTCTTAAAATATGAGGTAGGCACTATTAATATTTCTAGTTCACAGGGTGGAATGAGGCTCTGAGAAGTTATGGTACTTACCCATAGTTGCACAGCTAGTAGGTGGTGAGGCCAGGATTCCCCCCAGGTGTCCTGGCTCCAGAACCTGGGCTCTTAACCATCCTGTCACTAAACATACTGCCTCAAAAATATGTCACTGCTACATCCTCCACTCCCGGAGTTTCATACTAATTTGGCACATTTTGGGTTGATTTATTTGAACATCAGAAAGCTTGAAGAAAGATAATGAGATATAGCGGGGATGGGGTAGGGTTGGGGAAATTGGGGTGCAGAATGCCCTGGAAGACTCAACATCTAATATTCCTTGTTATATGAAGAGTAAGGGGGTGGATAGCATAGGTCAACTGAAGATCCTGCTAAACCATCTCGGCTGCTGTCTTTGTTTCATGAGGCAGAGCTGGGGGGGGGTACTATGAAGCCAGGACTGGGAGGTATTTGGGGTATATATTATATATAATATATATATATATTTGTCAAATAGGCCTTATAGTTGGGGGTGGGATGGAAGGATTCCATCAGGATTTAGGCTGTAATTTGACCATTGGCTTAGTTTTTGAGGATGTACGAGCTCCTAGCTTTTTGGATTTAAGCCTTGCATGGGAAGCTGGGAGAGTAGGCATGAGAACTTACCATTTTAAATGTATACACATTCTTCAGATGGTTCTGGAAAGATCCTTCCATGGGGTGCCTTTGAGAGTACAGAGGTCACCAAAGATTTTGGGGAGGGCTTGGTGACTTGGATAACTTTCTTTGGTCACAGCACCTCTTGGACTGTCCCTGCTGTTAAAAATCTGCCCATCATGAATGAAAGCATGCCTGAGGTTCAGAGGCGCTCACCTTCCGTATTGCCACACAGAGTATGTACTGACAGAGTTGGTGCCCAGGAACCTTTTTCTTCTCTGGCCCAATTTTGATGGTGAATTATTTTGTGATTCCTTTTTCTTTTTCAGGTTGGTCCCATGCTATAAATGTAACCATTGGTGGAAGGTGGAATTGGTAGGGGTGGGTTATTTTAATAAAGGGGGCATAGCAGACAGGCAAGAGAAAGGAGGGGCTGGGGAAAGGAGGAAAATGGTTTCTATGTATAATACACTGGGAAATCCTGTTTGGGACACTTTGATGTTAGGACAAAGTGATCCTTACTTGAAAAATTGCACATTATTTTAGGAAGAAGCCTGGTGTGGTTTGATAACAGTGATGTTTTTATCTAATCTCAGGTAATAAATAAAGCAAGGTACCTGCGATCCTTTGCCAGAATTCAAATGTCAAATTGATTATGTAAAAAGCAGAGGAAGCCAAGTCTTCTCCATGAAGGTTTATATCTTTGTATGGCCATTCATCATGGCCAAGTGAAAAGCTTGCAAGTATTGAAATATCTGATTACAAATGGCTCAGCTCTTCCTGGCCTTTTGAATTACTCAGACATAATTCTTCCTCTTTTAACTTCTAAGTGTGTTGCTTGCATTAGGATGTATTATTGAGAAGGCCATTGCTATTTTTAAAATGACTTAAGAAGAAATTGGAATTTCCTTTTCTGAAAGTCTTTAAATAAGAAAAGTGTATTTAATATATCAGGGGAGAACAAGGCACCTCCTCTCTAAAGAGGGAATGAACTTTCTTTTCAAGAGTTCATGAAGTTTTTATAAGACTTGGTTGTGTATTAGACTGAAGAAAAGTATATTAAATCCCTCAATGCAGAAAGTGCAGGCCACATCTTTTGGCCATAATGTAACACAAACCTAAAGACACACACCTACCATTTGATAATGAAAAACAAACAAAACAAAATTAAATATAGGAAAACAGATTAGACAATAAAACATTGGTTAATTCAAATGACTTATGGCTAAAGTTCCCTCAAAATTACTCAGAGGTGATTTCATACATTTAAGTGCTTTTATTATTAAAGAAAATAAGCAATTCATTCCACTAAAGAACTTTTCCAAGATTATCTCCCCCCTAAAAAAATGAAAAGAAAAAACCCTGTGGTATCCATCAAGTCCATAAGCAAAGTTAAAGAGGTCAGGCATGGGATTTTGGAGCTGGTCTGCTTGGGTTCAAGTTCTGGCTTCACAACCTACTGTGTGCTGTTTGGCAAATGATTGGAATTGTCTCCCCTGTAAATAAAAATATCTACCTCATGAGTATGAAATGAGAAAATGCAGGTGAGATGCTCAGCATAGTGAGTGGACATAGTAAGAGTTTAATATGTGTTAACTCTTATTGGCTTTCCTCTTCCTCCCTGCTTGCCTGAATGAATATCCACCATCAGTTGGGTCTGTCTCCCACTTCCTCCCTGGCTCTTTCTTTTCACCTATTGAAGAATGAGATTTCACTCTAAATATGACATCTTTTTTTTTTTTTTTTTTTGGTAACAGCTTTATTGAGCTGTTAATATAGCACACAATTCATCCATTTATTGTGTACAATTCAATGACTTTTGGTATATTCACATAGTTGTGTGTCCATCAGCAAAAGCAATTTTAGAACATTTTTATTACTCCATAAACAAACCTGATACCCCTTAGCATTCATCCCTCCAATTTCCCCATACCCCACAGTCCTAATCCAGCCACAAATCTACTTTCTGTCTCTCTAGGTTTGCTTATTTGGGACATTTCTTATAAATGGAATCATGCAGTATGAAATGTTCTTCCGTTTAGTGTCATGTTTTCAAGGTTTATTTATATTGTAGCATGTGTCAGTATCTCATTTCTTTTTTTGGCCGAATCATATTCCACTTTATGGCTATACTATATTTTGCTTGTCTATTTATCAACTTATGGACTAAATATGACATCTTACAACTTATAATGACTTCATTTTACTGTCTTCTGTCTTCATGGATTTATTCATTCCCCCAAAATTTATTTAGAGGCTATAAAATGTTAGGAGCTGTGTTAGTCACCAGGAATGGGATAATGAATAAGATATTGTTCTCGATTTCAGAATGCTCATTTTCTGGCCAAGGGAGAGTGATGGACCTGTGCATGTGCCTGTATTTAAATAGTGGGAGCCCATAGCTAATTCGCTGGCGTGGAGAAGGCAGTGGTCATTCTGTCGGGGAGGGACATCGAGGAATGCACAGAGGAGCAAGGGCTGTGAACACGAGCACGTGTGTGCACAGTCACAGCTGGGACAGACACTCCAGGCAGCGGTGGGGGTATGAGCGGGTGCGTGAAGGCATGTAACAACGTGCTGCTTTAGATAACAGGAATGACAAAGTGATTGGGTCTGGCTGAATTTGAGGGCTGGGAATGTAACAAGTGGCAGGAAATGTAGCTGGAGACTTGGGTAGGGGCCAGACCATGGAGCGCCTTGTCTGTTAGACTGAGAAGTTGATCTTAATCTAAGCCATAAGGGACCACGGAAGAGTGGGGGAGAACTGTGGGGACAGAATAGAGGAGAGGAACAGAGGACGAGAGACCAGTTAGAAGATCCCCTCTGCCCAAACCTGTTTTCCCTGGAGAGTTTTGATCTCAGTTAATGGCATAGCCATCTACCCAGTGAAAGAGATGCTGGCAGGCACCACATAGTGACATTTTAGTTAGGAAATGGTGGTCCCATAAGATTATGATACTGTAGTTTAACTGCACCTTTTCTACGTTTAGATATGTTTAGATACATAGATGCTTACCCTTGTGTTTCAGTTGCCTACAGTATTTAGGTTTGTAGCCTAGGAACAATAGGCTATGCCGTAGATCTACCTGTGTACTACTGTAGCGTACCTGTGCTACACCATCTAGATTTGTGTAGGTACATTCTATGACCATTTGCATGATGACGAAATCGCCTAACAATGCACTTCTCAGAATGTGTCCTTATTGTTAAGTGACACGTGACGGTGTCTTCCTACAATGGCATCTGGACCCGATGGGTTTCCTAGGGAATTCTTTATCATTTTAAGGAATTTCCAATCTTGGATAATGGCTTATTAATCTACAGAAATGTCCAGGTCTTCTTCCACCCTTCCTTTTCCTTTTCCCAAACCCTCCTAATCCAATCGATCATCAAGTCCTGACGGTTCTCCTTGTTGCAGTAAGGAAGCACGGCTTCACTGTCCTCTTTGTCATTGCTTTTCTTCAGTATCATATCTTAGCAGGTCTTAACACCAGCAGCCTGCTTCATGCTGTCCTTTGTATTCCCACCAGAGTTCTCCATCATCATCTTTCATTTCCTGCTTAAAAATCTCCCTTTGCTCCTTATTGCCTGCAGTATAAAGTGCAGACAGTAGGCAGGGCCTTGTGATGGACAGAATAATGTCCTTCTGCACCCAAAGATTTTGACATCCTAATCCACAGAACTGTGAATATGTTATCTTACAATGTAATGACAGGGCTCCTTGTAAGACAGAGGCAGGAGGGTCAGAGTGAGAGAAGGAAATGGGATGATGGAAGCAGAAGACAGGAGATCAGAAAGGAGAGAAGACGTGACACTACTGACTTTAAGGCAGAAGGAACTGCAAACCAAGGAATCCAGATGCTGGAAGCTAGAGAAAGCAAGGAAGCACTCCCCCTAGAGGCTCTGGTGGGGAGTGCAGCCCCACTGACACCTTGGCTTCCTCCTCTACAACTGTAGGATAATAAATATGCATTGCTGTAAACCACTAAGTGCCTGGTAATTTGTTACAGCATTCACAGGAAACTGACACAGACTGAAACCTGTGACTCCAACCGACCTGAGTGGTCTCATGTCCTCTCTTCTGCACCCTTCCTTTCTTTCCTCCCCTGCCACTCTTCATTTCTTTCTCCTCTTGCACAATCTGCAGCTTCCTCCCACATTGCTATGTGGTTCTCTATTCATCTTTTAGGACCTGACAGCTTTGAAGAAGTCACCAGGCTGTTAATCATGTCTTTCTTCTCTCCTCAGCCTGTTTGCATGACTTTATTGCATCCCTTATCATAGGGGATTGTAATTTGTTGTTTATTTTTCTGTCTCCCACACTAGACCATGACTTGCACAAAAGCAATAGCTACACCTTAGCCTTTTTTCATGCCTGGTTCCTGCTATACAGTAGTCACTTTGAGTTCTTTGGTTAATGAATGAATGCAAAAGATATACCAAAATTAGAAATGAGAATGTGTATATGACAATAGCTATTCATGGAAATGTAAACATGAGAATAGACCACTGAATGCTAATTAGGTTTTAATCTTTAAGTAAAGGAGCACATTTCTTAAAACTTATTATTTAATTGTTATGGGTACACAATTGTTGTATAGGAACACATTTTTTTAACTGAAAAAATTTTCAATTTATGGAAGTAGGTATTTGATTATGGTGGGGCGAGACAGACAGAAAGAATTTACAAAATGTATCAAATGCTGCCCTTTCCCATGAGGCATCTGATAAAATGACAATGTCTTCCAAATATTTAAGGTATAGAGGAATCCTGAATTTTAAAAAAAACTTGTTTTGAAACATGGGGAAATTAATGTATTCAATTTCTTGTACTAGGCAAACATCTTGAATCCAAACCTCGATAAGGGTATTTCAGAAATAAATAAAAATAAATAAACGAGCCTCACTCTTTAATTAACTGACATTTTGAAAACTGGTATTCTGCACAACAGTGTTCTGGGACATGTAAATAGATGTGTTGGGGGCATGTTCTATTGTCACATAATTTTAATAAGTTTGGAAAGTGCTGCCTATTCCTGTTTTCTTCTTGAGATTCCCAATGCACCCGGCCTATTACAGCTTCTGAGTGTTTATGCAGCAGGGACCCAGTTGTTGTTTCTTTAATCCATCATTTATTTCTCAAGCTGGAGAACAAACCCTTTTTAAAAATCAATGCACACTTACTGACATCTCACTGGACAGTTCAGAAAAATGCTGATGTAGGCACAAAAGTCTAAAAGAATTTACCCGTGGAGTCCGGGTAAGTAATTCATCAACATGGTACATCTTATTAATAGCTTAAGATAAAGATGAAAAACAATCTCAGTACATAGTAAAATGATTTGATGAAGTCCAACACTTATTCCTAAGTAAAGCTTTATCACCTTAATAATTCTAAAGTCCTCTTTGAAACCAGGGACCAAATGTTTAGCTGATAGAGAAAAAAATCATTTTCTGTAAAACTAGGAGTGAAGCAAAAATATATGCTATCTGAACAATATTATGAATATTATTTTGTAAATTCTGACACACAGAAATAGCGTTACTACTTGGCTCTCTGATATCAGCTCCAAAGGGTAGCAGGCACACTAATTTCCTGCCATGATAATCCATGATGATTCTTGTCCATGACTATGTGCACACACTTTCTGAAGCCAAATTTATGCTTTTAACCCAAACCATTTGGGGGGGGTTAAAGTTTTCTTAATTTTAGCCCTGATCATATATAGTGGCATACAAGAACCACTTTGTTGTTCTCCAGCTTCTTTTCTTCCCCACCACTCCCCTACTTTAAATCACTGCAGGACTAAGCCAGTCCTGAATGCAGGGAGAGTCCTAGTACTAAGAATGCTTAGTTCTCCCTAGACCGAGGCTTAGCTGCCTAGACCAGGCTGGGGGAGAATTTTGTGTGGGTGGTGGTGGGGGGTTCAAGATGAAGGGATTTGTAGGAGCAACGCTTCCTGCGTCGGTCCTCACTGCTTAACCACCTAGTTCTTATATCAAGCCTTTGGTCACTTATAGTCTGGAAAGCAGCAGAGATGCCCCTGTACCAAGTGCCCTTGCCTGGGGAGAGCCCAGTGTCAACCTTGTCCTTTGGCTACTGCCGCAGTCTTGGCCCTGGTGACACCTGGTCCTGAGGCACCACTGTGGGAACCGCAGAGTCAGCTACTGGGAAGGTGCGGTGGTGACAGGCATGCAAACCTTTGGGCTGTATTAGCTACACGACAGCTCTAACCTGATAAAATATTACAGGATGAATTTCTGAGGATGTGAAATCATGACTCCCACATAGATACAAAAGGAACACGTATCAGAGATTTTGTCATCGACTGAGGGAGCCAGTAAGATGATACAGCTTGTTGCAAGGAAAAGTCCAAGGACGACACATATATACACAAAGAAGGAATGCTGAAATGGGTTTACAAATGGATGCAAAGTAGTTCTACCCACTGGGCAATGGCTGCATGCCACTGGGTGCTACTAACCTACATCTCTATGGACAAGAACCCCTTGCATTTTTATGGGTTTTCTACAACTTACAGATTGTATAATAGGATGAAAGGCCGAGATAACTCAGTGTGTTAGACAAGACACCCAGGGATCTGTTTCATCCATTTTAAATATCACAATCCACCCCCCCACCAAAAAAAAGCAGAACAGTAGTCATCATCATCATCATCATCATCTTCCCTTCTTGCAACTCCTGACTGGCTAAAGCAATTGCATTCTTTTGCCAAATTCCCATCAGTCTCACATTGTTGAATGGGTTCCACTTTCATCTTCTTTCTGAACACCCTACCTGCCCTGTCCCTTCCTGGGGACACTTAGTGACATCTTGCTGAACAGTTTAGAAAATGCTGATAAGGCACTTGTGTGTTTGCTTTGCTGCTTCCCCTGTTGCTGGCGTCTCCCTGTCCAGCAAAGGGGCGTATGCTAATTGTGCTCTTAGGCTCCTCCCCTTTTCCACTTGTGCTGCAACAATGATCACAGCCTGAGTGGCTTAACCCAACACAAATTTATTGTCTTCTCATTCTGAAAAGCCAGGAGTCAGGAGTGGGTCAGCAAGTCAGTGTTCCTTCCGGAGGCCCTCGTGCAGATTCCTCGCCCTGCCTTTTCCAGCTCTGGCTGTGGCCGGTGCTTGTGGCTCATGGCCCTGGATCCGTGGTCATCTCCCCTTCTCCGACTCTCCCACCTTCCTCCTGTAAGGTCCCTTGTGATTACATTGCGCCCGCCAGATAATTCAGAATAGTTTCTCCTTCTCAAATCCCTTAACTTCGCCATATCTGCAAAGGCCCATTTTCCACTTAAGGCGACGTGTTCATAGACACAGACTTCTTTGGAGGGCCACTGTTCCGCCCAGCACAACCTGGTTTGCTGGAGTTTTCTGTCCCCTCCCCTGCTATTCCCAGGGCCTTTGCAGGGCAGCTCCCTGAACAATCCGTGTTTGCAGGCCTAGCTCTGGTTTTTTTCCATCTACCCACTTCCCCTATTTCTTTTCCTTCTTTAGGCCGTCTGTAGAATCTTCCAGAAAAAACTCCCTCCTTTTTTGTGTCTTGTTGAGATCTCTTTCCACGTACATTTCACCGGAGAGAAAACTCCATGCTTGGCCTACTGCACACAAATTGCAAATTTCTCACACTTGCTAAAAACACGTGCCTTGGGTGGGTTGCCTGTTTCCTCTCAACCTCTTTCTCCCCCCAAGCACCTACAGAATCCCCAGACAATTCCCAAGCTCCATTTGGAACTCTGAGGCACGTTGGAATATTTTATTGCAAAGTGGAACCTCCTAAGGGTAGGAAGAAGTGGAGGAAGAACGAGAAAAATCATCCATGATTTTTACAATAAATGCTATGAGTTTTCCTCTCCATATATGGCAGAGGACACAGCTGATATAATGTGAGGCTAGTCATAGCCACCACTGCTGAGTGCTTACTGTGTGCCAGAACTGTGTCAAGCACTTTAAATATATTAACTCATATTGCTCATATATCATCAATTATAAAATATAAACTCATACATCATACATATAAAAATATAGGTGAGGCAAAGTGGCTCATGCCTGTAATCCCAGCACTTGGAGATCAAGGTGAGAGGATCGCTTGAGCCCAGGAGTTCAAGGTTACAGTGAGCTGTGATCGGGCCACAAAACCCCAGTCTGGGTGACAGAGCAAGAACTTGTCTCAAAAAAAAAAAAAAAAGCACATATATCATAAATACGATGCTCACAACAGTATGAGGGAAGTTAGTATTACAATCTCCTTTTTCCGGATGAGGAAACTGAGGTGTAAAGACATTAAAGAGCTGCTCGAGGCCACGCAGGTAATAAGGGCAAGTGCTGGGATTCAAACCTGGGCCGTGTGGTCTAGGGCCAGTGCGTGGCGTGTGAGATTGTGGCTCCAGACAGGTCTGGGGAAGGCAACTGAAAAGTTGACCACCCTGCAAGGCTGTGACTCCGGGATTGTATAGGTGAGGCAGTAGTTCAGAGGACGGAGAGGTTATCACGTGCTGGGATTAGTCAAGGATGGGACCGGGTACTAACACGTATGGAGTTTAGGAAAGTTTCTTGGAGCAGGTGGGATGCCCCCTGCTGGTTGAGTAAATGCAATTCACTTTAACTGAACCCTAGTCGTAGGGTCAGTTTTTAACGATCATTTCTCTCTGTTCCTGCTTTAGATCTGTGAAAAGACTTCACTAGGGGGGAAAAAATGTCAGTTTTTGTCTGCTTGAGGGGACTTTGGTTGCTAGGCAACCTTATACCTCAAATTTGGGACGCTTTTTTGACTCTAGGCATGGCATCCCGGCATACCGGACATTCATAATTTACTACCAACAGAACATTAACATTTAAAAATGGAGAGGCTATAAATGTTAGTTTCCCTGCATATATTTTTAAAATGGAAATATCCTGATGGGTTTATTTCACAGAGATGTTTTTTGCAACTTGCCTATTTGCAAATATACTCAGTATTAATTCTTAATCAATTTGCACTCTGATTTGGCTAGTTAGCAAATAGAATTGCATTTCAACGACTTCCTGTTTACACCCAGAAACCTCAGAGTCATCCTTTAGTCTCCTTCTCCCTGACTTCTCACATTTCATCAGTCACCCAGTCCTGTAAATTTCACCCTTGAAAAGATTTTTGAATGAATTTCTGCCTCCTTTCCTCTACCTGGCAGATTCAAGGGATATTTCTAGGCCTCATAATTTTTCATTGGAACATGGTAGATTTTCTAACTCGTCTTTTTTTCTGGACTTTCTCTCCCTGTTGGTCCATCCACCTTCTCCCTTTTCCTATGTCTTTTGCATGATCCTTTAAAAACATAGATTCTGACCATGTTACTCTTGCTCAAAAACTGGATAGTTCCCTAGAGCCTAATGATAGCATCTAGATTCCTTGTCCTGGCATTCAATGCCTCCACCACCCGGCCCCACCCACCCGTTCTGTGCTGCTTCTCAGCACACTCTGTCTTCCGGCCATACAAAACCATCTATCGCTGTTGTCCAGATACTTGTCACATCTTTATGCCTTTGCAGAAACTAGTCTCCCTGTCTAGAATCCCTTTTCTTGTTCTTCATTAACACTGGTGAAATTTCAGTTATTGTTTAAAGCCTAACTGATATTTACCCTCTCACTGAGATTATTTTTTTAACCACATGTTCATCTCTATTCTGATTGCTTTGTGAGACGCATCCCGTTGTATTGCAGTTCTCTGATGACACATTGCTCTTCCTAAACCAGCTTTTTCTTAGACCATGGCACACTTGGTCAGTGATGCACAGATAGGGGATATGCTGCCATGTGCAATGCTGAGCCCTGCAGCTGCGTCTGCTCCCTGTTCTTCTGCATACTGAGGTCCATTGACACTGGCAGGATTCTAGGCCTAACCTTGAATCTGCTCTCATTTATTTCTTTAAAAGGGTAGTCATTTGCAATTATCCCCACTCTTACCTATGGCAAGTGATAAATGATTCATGATAAGCTTCTCACCTGATGCTGCAGTGCAGGTGTACTACAGGGCTGTTTAGAAACAGCTGCTTAAATCCATAATCCCCTAAGAACAGGTAATGTGCTTTGCCTGTCTTCGTAATGCAGCCACCTTATTCAGTGCCCAGTACGTAGTAGGGACCCAGTAAATTCTCATGATAGAGGTTGAATAAGCTGAATCCTTGTGTTCTTATTGATCATCGTTATGTGCGGATATGTTTAGCTTTCATATGTTCAAAGATAAAAGTTGTAGAGCTTACTGTGAGCTGGGCAGTGTGCTAAGTCCAAAGACTAATGGTTCATCACGAGGATTGGGAGCCACAAAAAGGATCTTTACTGCCCAAAATGGGACAATTTAAACAGTAAAAGGAGTAATAAATGCAATTGGTAGAAGCACATTGAAAAATATATACAGTGTATGTATATTTATATAAATTAAATATTATATATTTTTTCAATATGTTGCTACCAATACATATATATAATACATGTTTCTGCCAGTACATATGTATATTGTATTATTACATATATATTGTATATGTTGTTTCTACCAATACACATATATACATGTACATATGTATACGTATACATATGCATTGCTTGAAACATGTATTATTTTCATGATACTTTTACATGGTAGGGGAAAAGCTCATAGGGTACCAAATCCTTACTCCAAAGATTGGCACGTATAAAGCATAAACAGTATTTCAGGGTAACCAAATATCCCAAGTTGGTAAGGAGAGTTCTTTTTTATGAAGATTCTGCAAATAATTACAGAAGAAATGATCAAATTTGGTAATCACCATTTTGCCACCAAGAATGAAATATTGTAGTGCATCAAGCAAGGCTCATCGTTGGAAGAAACCATGAGAAGAAAGTTTGATGGGGAATTTGACAATGGAAATTTGAGGCTGTCACTCCTTGTACCTGCTGGCCATACGTACAGTTGGGATATCCAGGTGTGGGGTCCTGACAGGGAGCAGCATGAAGCTCACAGCACTGAATGTGACATCATCTTCCAAATAAACTGACTATGAATCTAATCAACCTTCTAGAGACAATTTCTACTTACAGGAAATACGAGGGACAGAGGAACGAGCTAAACGATGCCACGAGGGCTTCAGAATGTGGGGCAGTCTACAGGACAGCTGACCTGGTTCCTGTAACAAGTCAGTGACTTGAAAAGAATGGGAGGTTGGGGAGTGGTCTAGATTAAGGCAAGCAACATGTGTACCTTGTTTGTATCCTGATGGTAACACATCATGTAAAATGACACTTGTGAGACCGTCAGGGACATGGGATCATGGGTGGGTCTCAGATGAGAACTTTTCATCCTGAGAATTATGGTGTCATTTTGTTAGTATGGTAACGGTATGTGGTTATGAAAGAAAAAACATTTTTTTTAACAGATGTGCACTGCAGTACGTTGGGGTGAAAAGACACAATGTCTGAGAAGTACTTTAAAATATTTCAGCAATAAAGGTAAAAAAGGTGAAGCTCATGTGGCAAAATATTGATAACTGTTGAATCTGGCCTATATGGGCATTCATTTCATTATTATCTATACTTTTGAGCAAGTTTGAAAATTATGTATACATATAAAATCATACATATATGTATACATGTGTATTTTATATATATACTTATATATTTATTTATTTTCTATTTCAGTTTTAACATGGTTATAAGTTAAATAGTCAACAAGTGTAAAATGAGACTCCCCATTAGAGAAAACTTGCCAATTTTGGTAGATGGCAACTGGGGTGCAGACCTTAGAGTGTTGAATGACACTTGCCTTAGCTCGTTTGGTTTGGGGGACAGATGTGTTCACCAGGACCAGCCATTACTCTGAGTCAGAGCAGGGACACTTGGGAAAATTATATAACATTTAAAAAAGAACTTTTAATCTTAGGCATATTAGTCTTCATGCAAATGATGTTAATTACCCGTGAAACTTATTTAGTCTTCAGAGCTGTCCTGGTTAGACATAAATATTAATAGAATATTTTTCTTATCTTCTTCCTTTTGTTATTGAATGCCCTTGAAAGTCATTATGCCGAATTTATTTTAAAGAATATTTAATTCTGATCAACTATTTTCACCCAAATAGTCCAACTGAGGTATGAGTTCAGCTAAGAACTTACTTGCACTTGAGAAATGATCTAAATTTTAGTTTTTGTTAATTTTAGTCCATAAAGATCACCCATTTTCATTTAATATCTTGCTTATTGCAAAGGAAACCAAATATTGTTTTGGAGTCAGTTTTTGTAAAGTAAGCCATGATACCTAGAGACAAACAAAAAACAAAAAACAAAAACATTAGAACATGGAAAAGCTCAAACTTTAGAGTTTATCAAACAAATTTGATATAAAATACAAGAGAAAAGCATTTCAAAATCTACTGTTTATTTTTCAGTGGACTCTAAATCTGAGAAAATGAGTTCTGTAGTCTCCAATTGAAATAGCCATCTATAAAATGCTTTAAAATACTAACCAAGTGAAAAATAAATGAGACTATGTCAAAGAACCCATTTTCAAATTTGCAATCACAGTGATTATGTGTTGGACTTTACTCAATTCTATTTCTTTCACAAGTGCAGCTTTTTACAATGATAATATTTTCCATTGCCTTTTCCTTATCAGAATTTCCCCTTAATGTGGAGCTGAAATCTTTCTCCGTGCTGACCCAGTCTGGTCTGGATTTGTTGGAAAGGGGTCTTTTTTCCTGACAGTGCTATTCTTCAAGGAGTCAAATTCCTTTATCCAGCACACATCGGACCTTCTTCTCCCTCTGAATAGTTTATGGATTTTTCCACTGCACTTTCAGGATGCGATATGGAAGAGCTAAATGCAAACACACCTTCCTATTATTCTTTCAAATTGAGGCTGGTGAAATCATTGCTAATAAACCTCAGATCAAGCTACTGACCACATGAGCTTCTACCTTTACTCTGAGCAAGAGCATTTGCTGAAAAACAGGTGGCCAGATCAGAGTGAATTCCTTTTTGTTGCCCTGGCCCAGCCCTGGGGGCAGGTGCTAAGGGACATTGACCTGCCTACAAACGAAGGATCTTAGAAGGGGGTCAAAAGAGAGCAAATAGCTTGGCCGCTATGGTTGCTGGAGTCCTGGGAATGTCCTCTGCTTTTCCAGAAGGGCCAGATCTCCACCGTATGTCCTATTTTAATATCAAGGTTGACTTAGAGAATAAGAACCTTAAGCCCTTCAAGCACAATCAGAAATTAATAACAGAAATGCTGAGCTGTTTTCCAGCCTAACATTGGCCCTCTGGCCAGTGCTATATGAAGAGTCACGCCATAGCCCATTTCTGTTTATCTCCCTTAAATCTGTCTCTGCCTTTGAGTACCTTCCTCCCTAAGTCAGGTGAAGCACTTGAAATGACAAGGAGGAGGGCCCCTTAGAGTG
>VSMD01021886.1:0-16949 GCA_008750895.1 Mirza zaza
CCAGAATGTCTGTGTCTCCAGCTCTGTGCAACTTCTGGATCTTCACTCAGCTTATAGCTCCACAGTAGTTATTTTTCACCAGACTCTGTGGAGTCACCCAGAGAATGAGAAACCTAGTATTCAGCCACATACTTAAGAGTACCTTGATGGAGATTTCTGGACCTGTTTCTTTGTATAGCTCTTTTCTCTTAGTTACCTTGACCTGCAAATTCCAACCACCTCAATAGGCCTGAACACTGATCTCTGCTTCTTCATCTCAGCAAGGCGACTGTTACCGAACTGGGTTCCACTTTTCTGTGCCTCCAGAAAAAAAGACAGGGTGACTGAAGGGCTCTTCTCATGTTTCCTTATGCCCAGGGATCAAAGTTCAGCACTGCCTGAATTCCAATGTCTGAAAACAGTTGCTTCATATATTTTGTTCTGTTTTACAGCTAGTCATGGCAAGAGGGCTGGTACCAGTAAATTTATCATAGCCAGAAACTAAAGTCCTTCACATTGAGTACTTTTGATCATCATCTTTTATTTGAAATCTCCCTTATTTTTACTACTATAATCCCCTTGGTTTTCCTCCTAAATTTCTTATTATTCCTTCTTTATTTTCTCCTCCATTCTCTGACATACTTGCTCCATAAGGGTCCAACAATTTTTTTCTTTTTGGTCTACACTCTCTCCATTTTCATTGTTTCAACTATTATTTCTACAATTCACAAGTCTATGTCTCTAGGCTAGACCTATTTCCCAACCCATATTTCCAACTGTCTGCTGAAACTGTGTATCTATTTAAGTGATCACTAGCCCAACAGACTATTGTAAAAGTGAGCACATTTTCTTTCCTTCAAAACTTACTTTTGTTCCTAGATTTGATCCTTTTTTTCAGCTAAAGACTTTTCTGCACTTTAACAGAGACAACAGATAAAATCAAAGAGAACAAAGGGTGTTGAGACAATAAAACTTTGGCAGAGGTTGGCAGGCTCTGACCTTTGGCTGGGGTGAAATCTTCTGGGTCGTCCTACCCTGAATCGCGATGGTGCTACAGAAGAACCAATAAAACCATCATCCAGGTCTTGATTCATAGTAACATAACCAAGCAAATTACAAGCAAGATAGAAACATAATTGTCAAACATTTGCTGAGAACTAAGACTGTTCCAGGCACTGTGGTCATGCTCTACATGAATCATTTATTCCCCAGAACAAACCCATGTTAGTGATTATCATCCCCATTTTCTAGATGAAAAAATCATGGCTTAGGACAGGGTGACTTGCCTAGTGTTACACACAGCTAATAAGCAGGAGAGCCCAGCCTCATGGTCTACTGCCAAATCCACGTTTATAAGGATGACGCCAGTGTTTCCTACAGTTACTTGATGATAAAAATTATCTGTGGCACTTGTTAAAAGTACTAATGTTTATACCCATTCCTACTCCATGCCAGATCCACTGAATCAGAATCTCTAGAGAGAGGTTTGGGGAACTATTATTTTTAATGAGGGCCCTCAAATGACTCTTATTATCATATTATCTTATTCTTAATATCATCATTATTCTTATTATACATCCTACCCCAAAGTAGGTCATACCCAACAAAGAGGAATACAGATAAATGAAGAATACAGTACGAAGGAACAATCAAGGCAGGTGGTATTTGTCAGATAGTCCTTGGAAGAAGTTTGAAGTGGATTTTGGTAGGAATTCTGAGTAAGAGGAGGAAAACATTTCAGAAAAGCAAAACATGAAAGGGACAAGAATGAAAGAATCGGATGTGTCGGGCACTGGTAGGAATTGATGTCCAAAGACAGAAGGTGACTTGGTTCAGCACACACTCCAACACTCAGTTCTTACATAGGTTCAGGCAGGTTTAGAGCACTTGTGGTTTACCGAACCTGTCTAGATCCTTGGCCTGAACTTGATCAAGATTGTTCAAGGCAATCTTTGAAACAATACTCTATTATCACTATCTGGGGTTGAAGGGTCAGAAGGAGTCCTGACTTGCAAATTTTTTCTTTTTTAAAGGTAAACTTGATTATGTGACTTCTTGCAATAGATAAATGATCCTCAGACACCCTTACTTGGAATATAATAATAGGAAATTTTCTCTTATTGTTCATAAACATTTTTAAGTACATTTCCAACTGGATGTTATAGAAGCTATGCCCTGAATTCTTCTATAGCATTACTTTTAACAGCCTGCGACTCAATCAACAGATGTTCATTGAATGGTGACTTCATATCAGATACTGTGAGCAGTGGAGGAGAAAGAAAGATGAATAATGTGGTTCTTAATCGTGAAGATTCAGACTTCAGGGGCGCAGACGGATAGCCAGCTCTGTAAATCCGTGACAAGTCCTAGCAGGAAGGTTGTATGGACCATTGGCTGCGGCCCACCAAAGAGGGAGCACCAGGTCTGCCGCGGTGGAAACGGCAACGTGAGTGGCCTTGCTTGTTGGGTTTTGAAGTGATCACAGACTTTCACCAGGAAAGAGAGGGAGGAAGTACTGTAGATCACAGAAAAAGAAGGAAGAATGGCAAAGAAGTCAGAGTGAAGGAGTCATCACAGAAGAGTCACACACTGCAGTTCACAATTTTTATTTCATCCTGTACTATGTTTAAAAAAAGTAAATTACTTGTTAGCATTTAAAATGGAGTATTCATATATAAATTTTTATTTAAATGCAAACAAAGATTTAGCAACACTAGGCCCACATTCTCCCATGGCAACTCTCAACTGGTCCCAAATAACAGCTCTCCCCTTCGCAGGTGACCCCTGCACTGCTGTCCACGCTAGACCCACCCCCTCTACTGTTTTATTCCCAGTCCTCTACACAGGCATTTGAGTTTGTGATCCCTGGTAGAGCACAGGCTGGAAGGTGGCAGGAGAATATCTTGAATGATTATGGGCCGGCAGAGTAGTTTGGAACAAAAGTGTGACTGGCCTTGCTTGCTACACTTATTCAGACTTTATCGCTCTGGTAATGAGGAGGAGGTGACTATTGATAAAGTAAAGCAGAGTTGAGAAATGGTAAGAGTCGAGTTTTAGGAAGCTGCCCCGGGCAGATGGCTTGGAGGAATTTAGACTGAAGACAGAAACACAGGAGGCCACCACAAAAGTTCAGCAAGGGATGATGAAGAGTTATAGTTGGAGAGTGGTCATGGGATGAATGAGAGAGGCATAAAAGGAAAAGGGGAAGGGGAAATTTAGGGAAATTTCCCTAAATTGTTTAATATGAAAATGTTTAAACATCTAGAAAAGTCAAAAGAATAATAAAACAAATATCTGTATAATTTCAACCTAGATTCAACATAGATTCAACAATTGTTACTATTTGCCATATTTATTTTTTTCCATACACACAGACACACACATGTATCTATATATATGTTGTATATCTATTTTGAAAGTTGTAGAAATCTTATACTTCATACCTAAATATTCACACCTAAATATATATCTCCTAAAAATAAGAATTTCCTTATACATAACCAAATGTCATTATCACAGCTAACAAAATTAATATCATATAATATCCATATTATTTAATATATGGCTCATATTCAGATTTTCCCCAATTATCCCTAAAATCGTTTTAGTTGTTTTTATAAAGCTGTTTTTCACCAAGATTCATATATTGTATTTGGTTGTCACGTCTCTTTAGTCTCTTTTAACCTAAAACAGTTCCCTTAATTTTTCTCCCCCAGGATAATGACTTTTTGAGGGATGCGGAAAAAATTATCTTGTACAGTATCTCATGCTCAGATTTCTCTGCAGGTGTCTTTGTAATTTGATTGATCTTCAACTCCCTATAACTCCTATATATTTGAACTTAGGTCTATAGGCTTGCTTAGATTCAAGTTAAACACTTTTGGCAAGAAAAATTCACAAATGATTTTAAGAATTTCATCTGCATCACATCAGGAAGAAGATGAAGCAAGGTTATCCCATATTATTGATTGGAAGGTGGATCACTTAGTCAATGTGGTGACTTCCAGATCTCTCCTTTGCACTCTTTACAATTAGGAAGTAAACTTTGCCACTATGTGAATACCTGTTCCGTAATAATCTTTTACTATTGATAATCTTTGCCTGAATCAGTTATTTCACTAGGAGGGGTACACTAGACTTTCAAATATTATCAGTCCTTCATTGGCATTCTTCTCTAAAGATGAGTTTTCCCTCAGCAAGTAGGATGATATATAATTCCTCCTAAAAAGGCAAGGTGAATATTTAGTCCCTTCCCTTTTACTACCAATTTCAGAGTAAGGATTTATTCCTTACTCTGAGGAAATCCTTAGTCACCTCCAATGCTGGCAAATTCCAGGGTTTTTTCCTCCTCTTCTTTCACCTTTTTGGGTATTACTACGGACTCATGGATTTTTATGTATTCATTGTTTTATAAGCAATATAGTTATGTTCAAATTGTCCAAAATTTGGTTAGTGGTAACTCTTTCAAACTATCTCCTGTGTCCTTGTGACATGCCTCCTTAAATCAGTGAGCACTTCCTTGCTTTCTGATACAACAAAATGTCCTAAATTTACCTTTTAGTTTTCCTGTTCAACAACTGGAATTAGTTATTCCTCCAAATTCCTCCAAATCTTGATTCTTTTCAGTAAGTAAGGATGAGTAGAAACCAAGACCTGGGTTCTAGGAGTGCTCATTGCTAGAGTAATAGCATTGCTTCTGTGTTCTTTCAGTGAATACAGCTAGAATGTGTATATTATATACACACACATACATACATGAATGTATACATATGTATATATTTTAAATTCATGAGTCTGTTTTGATATTTCCAATTCATAGTTTAAAATTACAAGTCTTTTTCCATGAGATATTTTAAATGAGGAATGAACAGAAGTGGGTAATGAGTTAGATGTAAGAGGCAGGGAAAAACAAAGAATCAAGAAAGACTACCTAAGTTTTTATCTTGAGCACCTGAACCTGCATGGATGGTGTTGCTGCTGCTATTTTACCCAAGATAAAGAGCAAGAAAAGGAGACAAATTCATAGGATTGGGGCAGGGGAATGAGAAATCAATTATATATAGTTCACTGCTTTATTTTATTAGTTATAAAACTAATCTGTTTGAGAACTGATACACATATGATAAGACAAGGATTTTACAGAGGTATAAAAATGTAAGCTATATTCAAAGTACCAGTCAAGAGTCACTTCAAACATTGGGCATCCTTCAGATAACATTAACATCTGGTGAAATCTCTGTAGTCCTGTATATGAATGAAGCCAGATATCCAAGTATGACTTATTAGGGTGCTCAAGCAAAAGAGGAAAGAAATTTTTTTAAAAAAATTAAAGTGAAAAACTTCTGAAAAGTAAAGAAGAAACTTTAAAACAACTCTGGATTTAAAACATGACATATTAGTTTGCTAGGGCTACCATGAAAACATAACACAGACTGGGTGGTTTAGACAACAGAAATTTATTTTTTCACAGTTCTGGAGGACAGAAGTCCAAGTTCAAGGTGTCGACAGGTTTGTTTTCTTCTGAAGCCTCCCTCCTTGTCTTGTAGATGTCTGCCTCCTTGCTGTTTCCTCATAGGATCTCCCCTCAGTCTGTATCTTGTCTGTGTCCTAATCTCCTTTTCTTATAAGGAACCTAGTTATATTGGATTAGGGACCACTTATATATGATCTAATTTTGCCTTAATTACTTCTTCGAAGGGCCTATATCCAAACATAATCACATTCTGAGTTACTGGGGGTTAGAACTTTGACATATGAATTCACAAAACATGACACAGAAAAACACTATGTGATAAGACACATGCTTGAGAAAGTTAGCAAGTCTTTTCTGTGGCTGGGTCTCATTTCTAGCTATGCAATTTGGTAGCATTATTACTCCACAATGGCTTGAGCAAGTTTAGATGATGATCAATGATGAGCCACAGATTCACCCACATTTCTTTGGTCAGCGATGAATATATAGAGAGAAAATTGGAGACAGAAGAATATATCTACCTTGCTGTCACCAAGATTTTCCAGGCTTTGAACTTGAGTCATTATGCTTAGCTTGCTTTGTGCCAGAATGTTAGCATTTAATCACTGCATTTTCCCCCTTTTCTTCAGGACAAGTATCTCTGTGCCAACTGACTCATCTGATACCAGCTATAATGATCACAGACAGTATGGGAGCAGCAGGTTTCATCTATCTTAATGTAGGAAAAATTAAAGCAAAGGAAATCAAGTTTTGTTAAGGATGCTAGAAGACTGGCACTTTTACAGATGACAAAAACATAGGCCAGGGCTAGTGGAATGACTGGCTCAGGACTTGCTCTGCTAGTTAAGGACACTGCTAGGACTCCCTCTCCTGACTCCTGTTCCAGTGTCCCTTCTCCATCACCAGAGCTAAGTAGCTCTAGGTTTAGTTTTTTTTCTCATTAAAAATGTTCCTGGAAGCATTGCATACAAATAATACTAAATGCCAAGGAACACTGTAGTACAGTTGTTAGGCTTGCAGACTGGTCAAACAAGCCTATGTTTGAATCTCAGCTTTATCATTCTACTACTGTACAGCCTTGAGCAGGTTGTCTAACTTCTCACAACTTCAACTTACTCAAGAGTGGAATGGTGATAATAATAGCACCTACCTTACAGAACAGCCATGAGGACTTAAATAAGTTAGAGCATTAAAAAAAAAACTAGTAGGGCCGGGCGCGGTGGCTCAAGCCTGTAATCCTAGCTCTCTGGGAGGCTGAGGTGGGTGGATCCTTTGAGCTCAGGAGTTTGAGACCAGCCTGAGCAAGAGCGAGACCCCATCTCTACTATAAATAGAAAGAAATTAATTGGCCAACTAATATATATAGAAAAAATTAGCCGGGTGTGGTGGCGCATGCCTGTAGTCCCAGCTACTTGGGAGGCTGAGGCAGCAGGATTGCTTGAGCCCAGGAGTTTGAGGTTGCTGTGAGCTAGGCTGATGCCACGGCACTCACTCTAGCCTGGGCAACAAAGTGAGACTCTGTCTCAAAAAAAAAAACAAAAAACTAGTAGTGTTAGAAACACCGTAAGTAGTTAATAAATAGGAGGTGTTACTATTCATCATCATACCCTAAAATTTACTCTTAATAGAATTCAAAGTTTCCATTCTGGTTTATTACATAAAACAAAGCAAAAGTAAATTAATAACAAACTAACAAACCTCACTAATTAGACATCTTTCCATTTCACAACTAAGAGAATGTTTATTACAATGTCCCAGGATCAAGCAGTTGAGCACAAGGGCAAAAAACAAACCTAACAATGAAGTCGAAGTGTTTCACAACTCATGATTTAAAATCACAGCCTAAGAAGAAAACCAAATCCCCAAGGCAGTAGAATAAGAGAAAAGAAAGTTCTGAAATAAAGGAAAGAGCATGGGAGGAAAAAGGATGCCATCAGATTTACAACCTCAACAAAAGCATTGGTGCAAGCCAGGAGTAAAAGAAACTCTTTCCACTTTTTCACCCAGATAGCTCCTAAAACAAAGAAGGAAGTCATTGCTCCTCCCAAAGCAGAAGCCAAAGCAAAGGTTTTAAAGGCCGAGAAAGCAGTGCTGAAAGGCGTCCACAGCCACACACCCAAAAAAAGATCTGTATGTCACCCACCTTTTGGAGTTCCAAGATGCTGTAGCTTTAGAAGGCAGCCCAAATATCCTCAGAAGAGCACCTCTGGGAGAAAAAATTTGACCTGTATGCCATCATCGAGTTCCCCCAACCACTAAGTCAGCCATGAAGAAAATAAAAGACAACAACACACGTGTGTTCATTGTGAATGTCCAGACCAACAAGCACCAGATCAAACAGGTTGTGAAGAAGCTCTATGACATTGACAAGGCCAAGGTCAACACCCCGATCAGGCCTGTTGGCGAGAAGGTATATGTTTAGCTGGCTGCTGACTATGATGCTTTGGATGTTTCCAACAAAATTGGGATCATTTAAATGGGATCCCATTAAACTCATTCTAAATATATCTTTTTATCACCATAAAAGAAAGACAGAAAGGAAGGAAGGAAGGAAGGAAGGAAGGAAGGAAGGAAGGAAGGAAGGAAGGAAGGAAGGAAGGAAGGAAGAAAAAAAGGAAGGAAGGAAGAAAGGAAGAAAGAAAGGAAAGAAGAAACCACTTTTCAGATAAGAGAATGAAGTTAAGATTCCCAAAGAAAGTAAAAGTTATCTCCAGCAAGAAATACTCCTTGTCTTTCAGACCCTGGGGTCTGTTAACGTGAAGAGGTTGTTCTCTAGGGTCATGCTAGGAATTGGCCGTTAAACCCTGGTGAGGGCCTCCTTCAGCGACTCCAGTAAAATGCCAGCTAGTCACTGGGCCCTTGCCTTGGAGATAGCTGCTGTGTTAGTTTTCTTTAATCAGTAATTTCTTCCAAGAGGTGGGTTTGAGGGCCCTCCTGGAAAGCCTATCATTCAAAATTAATGAAATGGCTATTTGTATTTTAATGTATCGAATTGTGCATGTGGAAGTCATATAACCCTTTAGAATGGATGTGTAGCAGGAGTGATCCTTACTGAAAAGGCTATTTATTTTTTCAGTCCTTTATTTCTTCAAGGGCCAAAGAGCAAGACCCAGAAATAAAAGCACAAAGTAATGAATTTACCCATAAAGCACAAGAAGACAGAGCCAGAGGGACTCTTCTAAAACAGACATCTGCAGCCTTTCCAACTAAATTGAAGGAGAAAGGCACATTCAGTTATGTCATCATTTCAGTCCTTTGCTTTGCTGAAATGGTCACCAGTGAGTTAGATCCATTCATACTCTTTGTTAATTCTTTTCCTACTGATTTTAGTTCTTGTCTAAGAGCTGCATTTGCAAGGCAATTTGACAGTATTTATAAAAAATGTTTAATGTGCATGTCCTTTGACTCAATTTCAGTTTTAGGAATTTCCCCATAGAAAGTCTAACTAACATATATGAAGATATAGCTATAAGGACATCTGTCCCATTATCTGAAATACTGTAAATTGAAAGCAACCTAAATGCCCATCAATATGAACTGGTTAAACAACTTATGATTTAGCCATACACACACCTTGGAATCTGACTACCTGAGTTTGAGTTTCCATTTCACTACAACTTATTAGTTGTGGCCACTTATATTCATTTTCTATTGCTGCCCTAACAAACCACCACAATGTAGAAGCATAAAACAACACAAATTTGTTCTTATAGTTAAATAGTTCAGAAGCCCATTGTGAACTAAAATCAATGGATTGGCAGGGTCGCATTCCCTCCTGTAGAGTCTAAGAGAGAATTCCTTTCCTACTCACGCAGGTGTCGGCAGAATTCAGTTCCATGTGGCTGTGGGTCTGAGGTCTCTATTTGTTTGCTGAGGGCTGCCCTTTGCTCTTAAGAGTTTTCTCACTAGTCCCTCACATTAATCCCATCTCAAAAGCAGCAACAGGGTGTTTAATCCTCCTCATGCTACCATCTCTCTGACCTTGCTTCCAACATCACATCTCTCTCTAGCCCAGCTGGAAAAGGTTCCACTCTTACGGACTCAAATGATCCGACTGGGCCCTCCCAGGTAGTCCAGCATAATCTCCCCATCTCAAAGTCCTCATTCTTAATCACATCTGTAAAGTGCCCTTATTCAGTAGTTCCAGGGATTTGGATGTGGCTATCTTTGAGGGCTATTACTCTGCCTATGACACCTCTCTAAGCCTCAGGGTCCTCATCTCTGAGATGAGGCCTCCTTCCACATATAAATGTTGTGATTTTCATGAAACAAATCTCTTGGCATGTAGTAATCACTCAGCAAATGTTAGCTATTACCATCCTTGCAACATAGCCATTAAAAAGGAGACAGAGTTATGTTACTGACATAGAAAGACGTTTAAAAGCTATCGCAGAAAAGTAAACTATAGAAGACTGTGTACGGTATAACCACTTTTCTATAAAAGAAGGAAAAAAGAAAAAAGATAGTTGTATCTACCTAGGGAAAAATGAATGGATATCGATAGAATGAGATTGAGAAGGTAAGTGCAGACTTGGAATTTTAAAAATAATATGTAAGTTTTATTTTTGTATTTAAAGTGGTAGTCCCATTAGAAAGATAAATAGAATGTTTATTTTCCAAACAAATGTGGCAGCCAAAAAGAAATAAAGAAATGGTTACTTGTACAAAGACAAAAATAAGGAAAAAATAAAAAAGCATTGAAAAATTATACGAAATAAAAAATTCCAAGAAAGATGCTAGAAATAACCTCAAACATATCAATAATCACAATAAATATAGTAGATTACATCTGTTTATGAAAATATAGGGATTCTCAGGTTGGAGAAAATAACAAAATCCAGACATGTAAAGATACCGTTTAGGTACAGTTTTAAAATGCAAACATTAATAAACACAGTGATCACAGAAAGATGCATATGTAGTAAAAGTATAGGAAGAGAGATGGACAGCAAATTCACTAATTTCAGGTTTGTGTTGCCTTTAGGAATAAAAGGAGGGAAACTGCATGGGCGAAGGTTACTGAAAGGGATATCAACTATATCTGTAATATTTTCTTTGTAACAAAAATAAAATATCTGGAACATATTCGACAAGCTATTAACCTTTAAATCCTGGTTTGTTACAGTTTGTATTTTTCTGGGCATATAAAATATTTTGAATATTTGTTCAATGAATTGTACTTAGAAATTAGAAACAGGGATGATGTATTAATGGCACATATATTTTGGGTTCTAGAAAAAATCATCAACTTTTAAAGGTAAAATTATGGCAGATAGAAATGTATTTCCACAGTCTGTCCATTAGTTAAGGTTATTATCTATTGAACACTCACACTAGTTTAAGGATGATACTGTTTGAAAATACCCACAATATGTACACGAAAATGTTTAAGAGCAGCAGTCCTCCACCAGGGACCGGTTTCATGGAAGACAATTTTTCCACAGACCGGGGGCAGGCAGGGGAGTGGGGTGCGGCCGAGCTGCAGCTCTGTGGCCTGGTCCCTAACAGGCTGCGAATCAATACTAGGGGACTGCAGTTTAAGAAGACACATGTATGCAAGTTTAATGTAGTTCATTAGTGTCATCAAGAAACAAAGAAGCAATTGAAATAGTGAGTAAATTTCTCAGAGAAATTTAATTTTGAGCTAGTATATGAAAAAGTTCATGGATTTCCTTCCTTCCTTCCTTCCTTCCTTCCTTCCTTCCCTCCCTCCCTCCCTCCCTCCCTCCCTCCCTCCCTCCCTCCCTCCCTTCTTTCTTTCTTTCTTTCTTTCTTTCTTTCTTTCTTTCTTTCTTTCTTTCTTTCTTTCTTTCTTTCTTTCTTTCTTTCTTTCTTTCTTTCTTTCTTTCTTTCTTTCTTTCTTTCTTTCTTTCCTTTTTCTTTTTTTTAGACAGAGTCTCACTCTGTTGCCCGGGCTAGAGTGCCGTGGCGTCAGCCTAGCTCACAGCAACCTCTAACGCCTGGGCTCAAGCGATCCTTCTGCCTCAGCCTCCCGAGTAGCTGGGACTACAGGCACGCACCACCATGCCCAGCTAATTTTTTCTATATGTTTTTAGTTGGCCAGCTAATTTCTTTCTATTTTTATTTTTAGTAGAGATGGGGTCTCGCCCTTGCTCAGGCTGGTCTCGAAATCCTGACCTCGAGGGATACTCCCACCTGAGCGTCTCAGAGTGCTAGGATTGAGCCACTATACCTGGCCGAAATTCATGGATTTCTAAGAGGGAACAATTCAGATAGGAAAACGAACTGTGCTGAAGCACAAAGAAGGGACCTTGTCATCGAATGCTGAGAGAGTAGTGGTTCAATGTGATTGTAGCAGATTTCCTTCCTGAAATTTTCAGGAGCTGTGGAAACAGATATAGGTATTTAAATGGGCAAAAGCACAGGAAAATGTCAATGTGCAACTGAATAGGAAATGTAGGCTGCCAGGGGACTAGATCTGACATCACACATTTATATTAACCATGATAATCGACTTCCTTGCTATACATGTTCTGGCTCCACAGTAAAAATATAAGCATAAAGAAGGTATTTATGAACTGCTTTGAAAGAAAAAAGGAAATGCTGCCAGTGCAGGGACCTGAGCCTGTAGTTCCAGCTACTCTGGAGGCAGAGGCGGAGGATTTCTTGAGCCCAGGAGTTTGAGAACAGCATGGGCAACATAATGGGGCCCTGTCTCTAAAAAAATAAAAAGAGACAGTTCCTTTAAAAAAGAAGGAAGAAGAAAAGAGGAAAGGAAGGAAGAAAGGGAGGGAGGGAGGAAGGAGGGAGGGAGGGAGGGAGGGAAGGAGGAAGGGACGAAGGAAGGAAGGAAGGAAGGAAGGAAGGAAGGAAGGAAGGAAGGAAGGAAGAATGCTGATGGAGAACTGTGAGTGGGCCTTAGTTCGTTCCTTGTTAGAAGTGTTACAGTTATGTCTCTAGGGCCAGATACGATTATTTATTTGTTTATTTATCTGGAGACAGGGTCTTCCTCTGTCACTCAGGCTAGAGTGGTGTCATCATAACTCACTGCAAACTCAAACTCCTGGCCCGAAGTGATCCTCCCATGTCCGCCTCCCAAAGTGCTAGGGTTATAGGTGTGTGCCACCATGCCTGGCCTCAGATACGATTATTTCATAGATTAATGCAGACGAATATCCTCCCCCCAAAATGGACAACCTATTTTGAAAATATCCCAATTAATATCATCAGAATGCTCTAATGTTGAGCCAATTTCTTCTTTCTGCCTTCAAGTTAATTTGAGTGCGAGGCTCAACCTAAGTTCTATCTTGGGTGATGCAGATGGCCATGACCACTAATTGGAAACTTGGTCAGTCCATATCTTGTGGCTTATAGCACCAAGGGTACCTGTGACCTACCTAGTCAATCCCAGGTCCGCCTGCCTCTGCCTCTTCATTACCTCTCGCATCCTGATTCCTGCCACTGTTGTTTCAGGTCTGGCCGCATCTCATTTTGCACCAACAGAGGCAGCTCCTCAGGGTCTCGACACCATATGGCTGCCAGAGTGAATGTGCTCTCGCTAACGGCCAACCCGGACAGAACCCCACTGGGCTTGAGCCTCACAATGCGGTTGCCTCACCTGACATGTCTCTGTGAGTTGTGGCACAGGCCATTTGTTATTGAGAATAAAGGCCCCCAAATCCCATCCACCAGCTTTCCTCACTCCTGTGTGGAGAATGCCTTTCCCTGTCTCTGAGTCGCCAGCTCTGCTGTCTGGCAAATTCCTGCTCCCTCTCCTCCCACAGCTCCTCCAGGTCCTCAGCTCAGCGACTCTTCTGCACATCTATATTCCCGACCACCCACTCCCAGCCCAGCCAGCTCAGGTTCTGCTCCTAAAGCCTTGCGCTTTGTATAGACTTCCGTGTAAGAATTGTCTTCTTATGATTCTTTATACAACCTTCTTCCCCTCCATTGTAAGCTTCTTGAGGACAGAGCTTAGCTTAGCTCTTTTCACATCTCCAATAAATAGCAGTTTCTGGTACCTTCTAGGCACATAGCAAATACGAATGAATGAATGAATAAATTAGTACTATCACTCATATGGGGAGTAGATGCCTCAGTGGATCAGAGCAACATTTTTTTTTCCATTCCTGATCAATGTGGCAGCAGAGAAAAACTTTTCTTCTTAATTATTTCATAAAAAACCATACCATGAAATGTCTGCATTTTGACAGTAAAGACTGAGGAAGTTATTTTTTCCCTTATAAAATTAAAGATCATAATTATTGGCAAAGAGCTCAGGATACTAGATTCATTAGAGGAAAGAGTGGTCTAGCAATTCTTTCTATGTTCCTGTAACTAATTATGGATGAGTAATTTAAAAAAATTGGTATCCATAAAAATGACCACAAACCAATAAGGATGATGAGTTGAATCATAAAAATTCCATGCTATTTATATTTCTCCACACACACTCAGTACATTTATTCTAAATGGAAAAGTACAAATATTGGGATAAAAACATTTAAACTACAGGAACAAGAAATTCCAAATGCTAATCCTGCCTAAGGGGCAGAATTTAATTCTGTGCTAAAGTACTGTATGTGGGATTAAGAGGCGTGGTTAACCAAACATTTGAGAACAAGTAATTAGCACTGCATCTCTCTATCACATATTTGCCTTACACATAATTTATACAACAAGCCCACAGAGGAGAAAAACAAAATGCTGTTCGAAACATTTTTTTTTCCAGCCACATAGTTTTCAGGCTTACTTTTTTTCTTTTCCCCACATCAAAGATTATTCACTCCTATGGTCTTGGGTTAGATAGCAGTGGGATATTTTCTCTCTGATATACAGGGACAGAGAAATAACATTTCTAACCTGTTATTCTTGGCTGTGTCCTTCCTGCCAAATCTTGGATGTTTAAATGTGGAGGTGCACAGTCCCTATAGCTGGTTTACGTAATACTTTTAGAGTGAAATGCATGTGCAAAAGAATGCTTTCTTTCACTTATCCATGAGACACCTTCTATGTGCCCAGAATTGTGCTGCATTCTCAGGACACCAGTGAATAAGACAGGGTCCCCACCCTTGATGAACTTGTAGTCTAGCAGCAGAGACAACTAAGCCTATAATTACAACGTGGGACAATAAGAGCCATGATGAGGGATGCACAGGGAGTTGCAGGGACACCAGCCCCTGTTTGGAACAGTCAGGAATTGCTTCCAGCAAGAAGTGCCATCCAGGTTGTATTTCAAACTTGTAGGGCTCAGGCAGTTGAAGGAGGGTAGGAAAGTGGAAAATTGAAAACCAAGGGACTACCTGGGAGAGATGAGAGTATGAGAGGGAAAATAGGAATAGATGAGGCAGGGTGGTGCTTACTGATGGTGCAGAGCAGATATTTACAAAGAGAAGTGAGTCTGAGTCTCTAGGTAAACATTTTCTGTGCTCACAAACCAAGCAAAGGCTTCTTCAACCCTCCTCCCTGTCTCCTCTTGGGGCACCTATGATAAAGGGGGCAGGTGAGAGCTCAAGTCTATTTGAGAGAGTTGTTTCAGCCTCTGTGCTGCAGCATCTTGGCTGAACTGACTCTGGCAGTTGCTCTTACTTCAGCGTTTTATGAGAAACATGGAGAAATGGTATCATCAAACCATAACTTGTCCACAACTCCAGCCCAGCTCTGGCTACCGTGCAGTATTTGGCAAGAACCTGACCTACGGCAAGGGATTTAACCTCCTTGTTCCTCAGGGCCTCATCTTTAAAATGGAGTGCAGCAAGAATTAAACAGTAAGTATGTATAAAGAGCACAGGATAGAGCCTGGCACAACGTAAATGCACAATAAGTATTAGCCATAATTATTTTACTCCTCGTATGGGAAGTGTCAGTGAGCCTAGCTGGCCAGGTATTTAAATAATAAGCATGTAGGCTGGGTGTGGTGGCTCACGCCTGTAATCCTAGCACTCTGGGAGGCAGAGGCGGGAGGATCGTTTGAGCTCAGGAGTTCGAGACCAGCCTGAGCAAGAGTGAGACCCTGTCTCTACTAAAAAAATAGAAAGAAATTAGCTGGACAACTATATATATATATATATATATATACAAAAAAAAAATTAGCTGGGCATGGTGGCACATGCCTGCAGTCCCAGCTATTTGGGAGGCTGAGGCAGAAGGATTGCTTGAGCCCAGGAGTTTGAGGTTGCTGTGAGTTAGGCTGACACCACGGCACTCTAGCCCAGGCAACAGAGTGAGACTCTGTCTCAAAAATAATAATAATAATAAATAAAAAATAAGCATGTCATTTACAAGAACTGGGCTCGGGAATAACGTTGCTGTTTAATGTCTGCGACACTAATAGAATATTAGGAAAGTTAACCCCATGAATGCAAAGGCTGAACTTTCACAGCCTTTCAAAAGAAGTAATAATGGAATTTTTTGTTTACATTCACTCATTGAAAACTCATTATCCTCACATTTATTGTGTGTCTACTGAATGTCAGGCATGAGGGGACAAAGATACCTGAGAAGTGCCAACAACCTATTATTCATTCAATACACATTCACCAAGTACCCAGAAAGTGTGAGTCACTGCTGGCAATAAAACAATGCATCAGGCCCTCCAGTAGCTTATAATCCAGTGGAGGAGAGAAGTTGTGTGCAAACGATAGAGACACAAGGCAGAAGGTGATACATGCTACAAAGACGCAGACAATAATAACAAACCGTGAACACTTTCTTTACGCCAGGCTCTATGCCAAGTGCCTTACCTAGGTTGTCTTAAGGTGCTGTGGGAGTTAAGAGGATGGAGAGACAGTTCTCAGCTGGGGTGATTTGTAAAAACTGCATGCAGGCAGAAGCATTAGAGCAGGATCTTGAAAAACACCTTACTTCTGGAGCATTTCATGCAATGCTGGTCATACAACAAAACAGGCGCAATGGCTTTTTCTAAAGACAGCTTGGTAGGAAGACTATTTTAAAGAAAATACTGTAGCCAATAAAATGGAATTGTTTCTACTGAACACTTTCATCTGACTACAAAACAGAACTACCAGCAACCTGAGAAAGAATCCAGCTGTTGCTTAAACGTTAACAACTTCCCATTACATCATCAAGCCTGATAATCATCTTGCATGCGTTGCTATTGCAAGTCCATTTCTCCCTGAATTCTCCTTCTTTCCCCCCTGAGTTACTGGTAGGCTTGTTTGCGGCACACTCTGGGATCCTGTTTCCAATTATTGGTTGTGTAATTTATTGATAAACCAAAGCCAAATATGAGTAACAATGAAATCCTAATTAGAAGTGAAGTACTTAGTGTCCCAACAAGAAAAATTCCAAGGCTTCAAAAATAGAAAATCAGTGATGCATAGTTTCTTCAGTCACTAAAGACATCATCTCAGTACTTAGTAAGCCAGAAAATGGACGAAACAGATGGGGGAAAGTTATCGGTGGCAAAGAATGGGCACCTACGGAGAAATAGAATTATTGAGAACCAAAATGACTCTGGCACACACTAAAGAATATTTATTTGTGTCCTGAAATGAATGTTATTGAAAATCTGTAG
>VSMD01021892.1:0-53878 GCA_008750895.1 Mirza zaza
AACGTCCCAGTGGCAGGCCCTTCCCATTTGGTTATTAATGGGAGGCTTCATCCTCTCATCCTTCCTCATGGCACTGCATTTATAAGCTGCTTCTTAACCAATAGTATAAAGAGAAAAAGTGACTTTCTCCTTTGTGCATTAGCCTTAACATCAGGAGTGCTGAGATTTGCTCAGCCCAGGTCTTCCATGACCAGCCGATAAAAGGAACACACCTATGAGGGTTCAATGCACAATATGTATTTTAATTCTAGATGAGACTAATCATTATCAATCAAAGAAATAAATGTGGGCAAGGTTGAGAAGAGCAGAGACAGTGGGAATATTCAATTGCACAAACAGAAAGGATGTTCATAATAAATGATCGGCAGTGCTAGAGAGCTGATTTCTCCTTTGGCAAGCTCCAACCAAAACACTCAGACATGCAAAGACTTAGAACAATCTGAATGTGATAAGTCTATACTTGTATTTTAATGCACAAGCCCTTTGTGAGGATGAAACATAGGGCAGTTTTAAACCTGTAATAACAACCGTTACCATTTATTAGGTACTTACTGCATGCCAGGTATTATTTATATAAAAAGCTGACATATATTAGCTTATTGAACCCCCACAACAATCTAGAGAGGACATAAAATTCTGTCATTCCGAGGATACCAGGGCCCAGAGAGGCACTTGGACTCTTGTCCAAGAGTCACGCAGCTGGGAAATTTCAAAGTCAGGATTAAAACAGGTTTGGTTTCCCGATTCTGAAGTTAACCTCTTCATCAGTACCCTAAATCAACTGTCTGCTAGTCCCTAATGCCCCCTGCTTTTGCCTGTCTTTGTGCTGTTGTCAAACACCCAGGGGTCGTCTCTGATTCCTGTCTTTGTTTACCTCCTATGTGCAATTAATCATCCAGTCTTGCTGACACTGCCTCCAACGTACACCCCGAACCTGGCCTGATTCTCTCCTGCTGCCCTGCTCAAATCTGATCCAAGCCACCATCACGTCTGGCGTGGCCTTCCAACTGATCTCTCTGCTTCCATTTTTGCTCCCAACATCTGATTTCTCCATGTGGCAATCAGAGTGATCTTCTTAAAGCATGACAGATCTTATTACTCCTCCAATTAAACCTTCCAAAGCTTTCTACTGACTTTAGAATAAAATCCTAAATCTGACCACAGCCCACAAGGCCAAGTAGGGTCAGAACCCCTCTTTGACCTCATCTTCTAGTCTCTCCCCTCCCTTCCACCCCTGCCCCAGTGCCCTGGCTTTCTCCCAGCCCCTGCAAACATGCAATTTCTGCTTGTTAGCCGCGAATCCTCTTCAGGCAGGTTTTTTTTTCATCCGTTGGATCCTCTCAGAGAAACCTTTCCCATTCTTTCTAGCTAACATGCCAGGCCTCCTCCCTCCCCCCCCCCCCAATCCCTCCTAGCCATTCTCTGTCCTGTGTCATATTGCATTTTCTTCATGGTACCTTTACATTAGTTAGGGATCTCCAGAGAAACAGAACCCATAGGAGACAAATATATGAAAAGATTTCTTATGGGAATGGCCCCACACTGTTATGGAGGCCAAGAAGCCTCACAGCCTGCTATCTGCAAACTGGAGAACAAGGAAAGCTGGAGGTGACACTCAGTTCAAGTTCAAAGGCCTGAGAACCAGGGGCACCACTATTGTAAATGCCAGAGTTCAAAGGCCTGAGAACAAAGAGCTCTGACGTCTGAGGTTAGGAGAAGATCAACGTTCCAGCTCAAGGAGAGAAAGAGAATTCTCCCTTCCTCCACCTTTTTGTTGTAGTGGAGGCATCAACAATGGATGATGCCTGCCCACATTGGGGAGGGCCATCTGCTTTACTCAGCCCACCAACTCAAATGCTAATCTCCTCCAGAAACAGCCTCTTAACACACCCAGATATACACACAACCAGCTTAACACAACCAACTATCTGGGCATCCATTAGCTCAGTCAAGTTGACACATTAAAATTAACCATCACAAACTTTATCTAAAATTGTATCCATTATTTATTTAAATATTTATTGCTGTCTCCTCATCCGCATCCCCCAACTAGAACATAAAGTTCACAAAGGTAGGCACTATATCTCCAGTGCTTGGAAGTGTGACTGGTACATACAGATGTTCAGTGATTACTGACTCAATTAATCTGAGTGGCTCCCTCAGCATATCCTTCCATCCCATCTTCACCTAACTCCTATTTGTCCCTCAAAACCCAGCTAAGAGATCACCTTTTCCAAGAAGCCTTCCCAGGAATCTCAGCTAAACTCCCTTCCTCCCTGTACCCTCTACTCTATTCCATCAGAACACTCATCAAACTCTACTGTAACTGTCCATCTCCCACACTGAATCAATCATGACCTCCTCTGTCTTTTACCAATATATCCAATTCCCTAACACAGCCTGACTACACAACAGCAATATATGTTCATTAAGGAATAAACAAATGAATTAGTGTTTCATTATTTTTTTTTAGAGGTAACGAATGTTAGTGTGGGAAAGATTCTTGGAGTGCTTTTAGAAGAAACTACACTGAAAAAATCTAAAACTAAAAAATATATATAGGCCTAATATCCTAAGGCTTACATTGAGAGCAGCCTTCCTTACATTAAGGAATAAACAAATGAATTAGTGTTTCATTATTTTTTTTTTAGAGGTAACGAATGTTAGTGTGAGAAAGATTCTTGGAGTGCTTTTAGAAGAAACTACACTGAAAAAATCTAAAACTAAAAAATATATATAGGCCTAATATCCTAAGGCTTACATTGAGAGCAGCAATGAAGATAAAGATGTTCAGTTGGAGGGGAGTGATCTTATAATCACTGGTTATGAAACATGGGAAATGACCAGTAAATCCTGGTTGGCTGATTGACAAGGTGAGATGAATGAGGCCTTCACAGACACGGATGTCCCAGACGGCCAGCCACTGCAAAAACCCACAAGGCCATGGTGAAGCCCCATAAAGCCTTTCTCAAAACAGAACACACTTTTTCAAGGAGGCTGGCTAGCTAAAACACCCTAAATGTTTTGTCTCTTTTCCCTCCACAGCACGTGTAAACCAACAAATTCTGAATCCTTGGACCAAATTCTGAATCCTCTCCCTAAACCCCTTCTCTTAAAAGCAGTCTTTGGCCATATTAATCTAGCCACACCATGCTCTTCTGTTTTTAAGATGCTTCTGAAGGTATCCAATCACACCAACGTAGGATTGGTTTTACTAACTTGTCCCAAAGAGTTCTGAGGAGGCCTCACTGTTCACCCTGTGCCACCTACATTACCAAAGTCTAGAATTTTCATTTTGTCATTTATTAAATCCCAGTGTTCTCCAGCAAAGAAAGATTATTTCCTCTTTCTGTCTACCCCTTACCCCTTCCTGCATCTTTATTTGAGTTGCTGATAGAATTTTTCCCCTTTGATCTATTTGTGATTTCATTGTTTGTACAATGGCAAGCAGTAAATAATCCTTGTCTCTAGGATTGTAATGGCTCTCTCCCTAAATTGCATTCTCGGAGGAACTGCCTCATTTCTCTGAGTTGAGTCTATTTAGTCAATATGGGGGTGAAAAGGGTGGGATTTATGGAAGTTCCTACCTACAATATAGTAGTAAATTCCTCTAACACATCTACCAGACACTGCAAAGTGGGACTCTATTTTGTTGGCCCTTCTTACTGTAGATGTTGACAAAGCAAGTTATTTCTTTGCCAATATCAAACCCCAGTACATTTTACCTCTGTGAATTTAAAACATGCATTTCTAGGGGTGAGTGAGGTTGATTTTGTTTTTGTTGGATTGTTTTTGCTCAACTTTGTGGGTTTTGTATTTGCTTCATGTTGAAAGAAAGCAATTAAAACATTGTCTTCTTTTTTTTATTATTTCAGCATATTATAGGGGTACAAATTTTAAGATTTCAAATAATGCCCTTACCCCCCCCAACACACATGTCAGAGCTTCAAGTGTGACCGTGCCCCAGACAGTGCACATCTCACCCATTATGTATGTATATACCCACCCTCTCCTCCCATTCCCACTCACCCAATATTCAATTAATGTAGTTCTTATGTGTCCACTTAGATGCTGCTCAGTTAATACCAGTTTGCTGGTGAGTATATGTGGTGCTTGTTTTTCCATTCTTGGGATACTTCACTTAGTAGTATGGGTTCCAGCTCTATCCAGGAAAATACAAGATGTGCTATATATCACCATTGTTTCTTACAGCTGAATAGTACTCCATGGTATACATTCACCACATTTTATTAATCCACTCATGAATTGATGGGCACTTGGGTTGTTTCTACAGCTTTGCAATTGTGAATTATGCTGCTATAAACATTTGAGTGCAGGTGTCTTTTTTGTAGAGTGTCATTTGTTCTTTTGGGTAGATGCCCAGTGGTGGGGTTGCTAGATCACATGGTAGATCTATTTGTATCACTTTAAGGTATCTCCATATTGCTTTCCATAGAGGTTGGACTAGTTTGCAGTCCCACCAGCAGTGTAGGAGTGTTCCTATCTCTCTGCATCCATTCCAACATCTATTGTTTAGGGACTTTTTGATAAAGGCCATTCTTACTGGAAACAAGTGATATCTCATTGTAGTTTTGACTTGCATTTCCCTGATAATTAGAGATGTTGAACATTTTTTCATATGATTGTTAGCCATTATTCTGTCTTCTTTAGAATAGTTTCTGTTCATGTCCTTTGCCCACTTTTTGATAGGGTTGTTTGATTTTTTCTTGCTAATTTTTGTGAGTTCTAAATAGATTCTAGTTGTCAGCCCCTTATCAGATGTGGAGGATGTGAAAATTTTCTCCCATTCTGTAGGTTGTCTGTTTACTTTCATGACTATTTCTTTGGCTGTGCAGAAGCTTTTTAGTTTGATCATGTCCCATTTGTTTATTTTTGTTGCTGCTCTGATTGCCTTTGGGGTCTTCTTCATAAAATCTTTCCCTAGGCCAATGTCTAGGAGAGTATTTCCAACATTTTCCGCTAGAATTCTAACAGTTTCGTACCTTAGGTTTAAGTCCGTTATCCAGCGTGAGTTAATTTTTGTGAGAGGTGAAAGGTGTGGATCCTGCTTCAGCCTTCTACAAGTGACTATCCAGTTTTCCCAGCACCATTTATTGAAAAGGGATTCTTTTCCCCAGTGTATGTTTTTGTCTGCTTTGTCAAAGATTAGATGGCTATATGAGGATGGTTTTATATCAGGATTCTCAGATCTGTTCCACTGGTCAATATTCCTATTTTTGTGCCAATACCAGATTGATTTAATTACTACAGCTTTGTAGTATAGTTTGATATCTGGCATATTAATACCTCCCATTTTGTTTTTATTGCCTAGAATTCCTTTTGATATGCGGGGTCTTCTTTGGTTCCAAACGAAGTGTAAAATTATTTTTTCTATATCTGTGAAGAATGATGATGGGATTTTAATAGGTATTGCATTGAATATGTAGATCAATTTGGGTAGTATAGACATTTTAATGATGTTGAGTCTGCCGACCCATGAGCATGGTATGGATTTCCATCTATTTACATCCTCTGCTATTGTCTTCCTCAGTGTTTCATAGTTCTCCCCGTAGAGGTCTTTTACCTCCTTGGTTAAGTATATACATAGGTACTTTATTTTCTTTGTTTCTATTGTGAAGGGTATTGAGTCTTTGACTTGGTTCTCAATTTGATTGTTGTTGGCGTATATGAATGCCTCTGATTTCTGCGTATTGATTTTGTATCCTGTGACTTTACTAAATTCATTTATCAATTACAGGAGTCTCTTGATTGAATCCTTGGGGTTTTCTAAATATAATATCCTATCATCAGCAAACAGTTTGATCTCTTCTGTCCTAATTTGGATACCCTTAATTCCACTTTCATGTCTGATTGTTATAGCCAGGACTTCCAGCACTATGTTGAACAGAAGTGGAGATAGTGGGCAGCCTTGCCTGGTTGCAGTTCTAAGTGAGAATGCTTTCAATTTTTCCCCATTCAGTATGATGTTGGCTATGGGTCTGTCGTATATGGCTTGTATCATTTTTAGGTATGTCCCTTCTATGCCTATTTTACTAAGTTAATATCATGAAAAGGTGTTGAATTTAGTCAAAATCTTTTTCTGCATCTTTGAAAGAATCATATGGCCTTTGTTTTTGCTTCTGTTTATGTGGTGAATTACATTTACAGATTTACGTATGTTGAACCATCCCTGCATTCCTGGAATGAAGCCCAATTGGTCATGATGGATTATTTTCTTGATAAGCATCTGGACTCGGGTAGCTAGGATTTTGTTGAAAATTTTTGCATCTATATTCATAAGAGATATGTTTGGTCTGTAGTTTTCTTTTTTTGTTGCATCCTTTCCTGGTTTTAGTATCTGGGTTATGTTCACTTCATAAAAGGGGTTGAGGAGGTTTCCATTCTTCTTGATGTTGTGGAATAATTTCTGCAAGATAGACATCAGTTCTTCTTTGTAAATGTGGTAAAATTCAGGTGTGAACCCATCTGGGCAGGGGCTTTTCTTTTTGGGAAGATTTTTAATTGCTGTTTCTATTTTAGCTCTTGATATTGGTCTGTTCAGGAGGTCTGTTTCTTCCTGGTTGAGCCTAGGGAGGCTGTGTGTTTCTAGAAATTTGTCTGTTTCCTCCAGATTTTCCAGTTTGTGTGCATAAAGATTTTTGTAGTATTCATAAATTATATCTTATATCTCCTTGGGGTCGGTTGTGATATCTCCTTTTTTGTTCCTGATGGAGCTTATTAGAGCTTTCTCTTTTCTGCTTTTCATTAGCCAAGCCAAAGGCATGTCAGTTTTGTTCATTTTTTCGAAGAACCAACTTTTTGTTTTATTAATCTTCTGTATACCTTCCCTGTTGTCAATTTCATTTAGTTCTGATTTGAACTTGTTAATTTCACTTCTTCTGCTGGGTTTGGGGCTGGTCTGTTCTTCTTTTTCCAGCTCTTTGAGTCATTTCATTAGATTGTCTATTTGTGATCTTTTTGCCTTTTGGTTATAGGCATTTATGGAGATAAACTTTCCTCTCAGAACTGCTTTAGCTGTGTCCCAGAGGATTTGATAATTTGTTTCTCCATTGTCATTTTGTTCAAAGAATTTTTTTATTTCCATCTTGATTTCTTCATTAATGAAGTAATCATTTAGTAGAAGGTTATTTAATTTCCACATTTTTGTGTCGGAATGTGAGTTTCTGTTAGGGTTCATTTTTACTTTTATTCTACTGTGATCTGACAAGATACATGGTATGATTTCTATTTTTTTAAATTTTTTGAGGCTTACTTTGTGTCCTAGGATATGGTCAATCTTAGAGAATGTCCCGTGAGCTGATGAGAAGAACGTATATACAGTGGATTTGGGGTAGAATGTCCTGTAAATGTCAGTCAGACCCAATTATTCTAGAGTTTTGTTTAAGTCTGTTATTTCTTTATTAATTTTCTCTTTGGAGGATCTTTCCTGTGCAGTCAGTGGGGTGTTGAAATCTCCAGTGATTATGGAGTTGCTATTAATCAATTTGCTTAGATCCAGTAAGGTTTGCTTTATGAGTCTGGGTGCACCTAAGTTGGGTGCATATATATTTAAAATTGTTATATCTTCTTGTTGAACTGTACCCTTCACCATTATATAATGATCATCTGTGTCTTTCACTACTTTTGTTGGTTTAAAAACTAAATCATCTGAGATCAGAACTGCCACATCAGCCTTCTTTTGGCTTCCGCTTGCTTGAAATACCTATCTCCATCTTTTTACTTTTAGTCTATATGCATCCTTGCAGGTTAGGTGTGTTTCCTGAAGACAGAAGATACTTGGCTTGTATTTTTTTATTCATTCATCCAGCCTATGTCTCTTGAGTGGGGAGTTTAAGCCATTCACACTTATTGAGAGAACTGATAGGTGAGGCAGATTACTGTTCATTCTGTTGGGTTGGACATTGTTGTTTTGTTTTCTCTCTTGAGCCATTGTGATTTCTGGCCTTTAATCTTTAGGTTTTGGGTGTTTTTATGTTCATGAGTATTTATTATGCTGTTCCGTGTGTAACACTGTTTTAAATATTTCTCGTTGGGCTGGTCTTGTCTTGGTGAATTCCCTGAGACTTTGCTTATCTGAGACTGTCTTAATTTCTCCTTCATATATAAAGCTTAGTTTTACAGGGTACAAGATTCTAGGCTGGGCATTATTTTTTTCAAAAGAGTGAGAATGGGCCCCCCCATCTCTCCTTGCTTGTAATGTTTCAGTTGAGAAGTCTGGTGTTATTCACATGGGTTTTCCGTTTTATGTAACTTGTTTCTTTTGCCTTACAGCTTGTAGGAGGGTCTCTTTTGTTGATATTTTGGTCAGTGGTGTTTTCCTGTTTGCATTGTATCTCCCAGGAGTACTTTGGGCCTCTTGGATTTCTAATTTTAAATTATTGGTCAGACCTGGGAACTTTTCCTCAATTATTTCTTCAAATAGCTTATCCAACCCTTGTTATTTTTTCTTCCTCCTTCTCCGGAAGCCAGTGGAGCGGCAGGTTATTTTTCTTTGTATAATCCCACAATTCTTGTAAGCTTTGCTCATGTCTCTTATTTTTCTGCTCAACCTCTGTGATTAACTTATTTGATTTGAAGGTGTTATCTTCAGTCTCTGAGATTCTTTCTTCTGTTTGGTCCACCCTATTTTTGAGGCTTTCCACTGTATTTTTATCTCCCTGAATAAATTCTTCATTTCCAGGAGATCAGATTGATTTTTCTTTAAGATCTCAATTTCCTTAGTGAATTTTTGTTCCAACTCCTGAATTTTCTTTGTGGTTTCTTTGTGTTGGTTATCCATTTTTTCTTGCATATCATTGAGCTTTCTTACAATCCAACTTTGGAATTCTTCTGTCATTTTAGTGTTTAGAGTTTGGTCCGTATCCATTTCTTGAGAGCTGGTGTATCTCTTTGGGGGAGTATTTTCTGTTTGATACTTCATAGTTTCAGAATTCTTTCACTGGGCCCTCCCCATCTGGATCAGCTGATGTTTCTTTTTATGATACGTAACACACTCTGTGTATACACTATTTCTGTGGGTGGTATATGAAGGAGGCAATGCGGGCATCCTCCCTTCTATGGTTTCTTGATGAGCCACTGGGAGGAGCTCTTCTACCACACATGGAAGGTACCCCTGATAGGAGGGGTTACTTGTGGAGCCTGTTGTGGCCACTTGCAGGGGATTTGTTCCTTGACCATGGTCCAATCTGTTGGCCACTGACTGGAGGAAGAGATCCAGCCCCAGCATTTTGATCGACTGGGTGACCTAAGCTGTGCTGGGAAGCAAAGTCATTTTACTGCCCGCACACAGGCCCAGTGGATTCACCCTAGATCAGGGGAAAATGGCTTTTCTTGGCTCACCCCGCCTCCAAGGGTGGAGCGTACCACTTTTGGCACAGGCTAGGGGGAGGAGGTAGCTCTCCAGTCTGCTCTGCACCCCAGTATCCCAGTGTCTGTAACTCCCCTTGGCATCAGTCTTCTCAGTAGTCAGGCCTGGTGAGCCAATCGCAGATTGTGAAGAGGTGGAATTTGTCAGAAGAGTCTCTAGTCTGGGGGGAGGGGATCTGCCCAATGCACCGTATCACAACACAGCGGCTGGGCTGTGGACCCCCTCAATGGTGACCACTTGCCCACTCACAGGGTACCAGCACTGGGAGTGACTGTTTAGGAGGTGGCAGATACCAGGTTGGGGGTCTGGGTCATCAGGATGCCCCGCTGCCTCCTCTATGCCACCTTCCCACCAACTCACACCTGTCCAACCACAGTTCTCATTCTTACTGCCCCACCGTGTGCAGACTTATTCACCCAAGGCAGTTCCAGCTTAGAGTCCCCAACTTAGTGAACAGCTCTGTAGGGCTGGTCCCTCTCGTTACCAGAAGCAAGATGTCTAACTGCCTCCCCTATCAGTGCAGTCTGGTTTCCTCCCATCTTGGAGCCATCCTAACATGGAGCTCCAGAGTTCACAGTGCTTTCCACTAATGACCACCCTCTCCAGCACACTCTTCTCCTGCCGTGATTTCACCCCAACTTCAGGCAGGTTCCTGGATGGGTGGGTGTGGAGGTCAATGGGGAGGCAAGGAGTTCTCCTGTGGGTCTGATCCCACTTCACCCCCTGGCCCAGTAGGCTGGTGCCTTCCCATGCTTTATGCCCTATTATTTGTTTTGCACTCTCCAGAAAACGGGATCTTATCTCCCGATCACCTTATTTTTTCCATTTTTTGAGAGTTCCGTGCTGAACCTCTGCGGATTCTCGATGCTGTCCTTGTGGGGGGGAGATCCACTCGCATGTAGGAGACCAAGATCTATGTCTTTTTCTCTGGGAGCAGGAATCTGCAGGGTTACCTTTAGTCTGCCATTTTTTCTCCAGCCAACATTGTCTTCTTATGGATGGTTTTTTATAGTCTTAGCTCTTTTACCAAAAATAACAGATCCTAATCTCAGCCCATCCAAGTCCAGCCACTTAGAAATCACTCCTCATAATTCTGTTGCCAAACATTGTCTCACACTCATCCTTGTCAAAGTCCTCTTCTCTTCTGCAAGTGGAGTAACATAAAAGGGAGAAACATACCATCCTAAGTATTCCTCAATGTCAGGACTCTAAAACCTGGTAATAAGAGGGCAAAACTGAGGATGATGTGCTTCAGATCTGCATATTATCCTATGCGACTTCATTACAGAAAAGTCTGGAAGACTCATCCTAATATCATCCCACAATTTAGACTATGCTAACATCATGAGCCTGAAAGCTCTGAAATGTGATCTTCTGGAGACAAGATGAAATAATATGCAGATGCTCCTTGACATCCAATGGGGTTACATTCTGATAAACCCAGCATAAGTTGAAAATATTATAATTCAGAAATGTGTTTAATACACCTAACCTGCTGAACATCATAACTTAGCATAGCCTACCTTAAACATCCTCAAAAACATAGCCTACAGTTGGGCAAAATTATCTAACACAAAGCCTACTTTATAACAAAGTGCTGAATATCTCATGTAATTTACTGAAAAACAAGTTCTGTCTGGAAAGTATCCAGCCACTGTTAATATAACGAGAACATATTACATGGCTGTATACTTTCCAGACAGATTTTTGTAGATTGTTTATGCACGGTAATGAAGTCAAAAATTGTAAGTCAAATTGTCATAAGTTAGGGACAATTTGTACTCAATAGTTTTTCTGGAGGGGGTGAAAGAAACAAAATTGTCATCAACCTGAATCATATTTGGAACTTTCAGAGTAACACGTCTAACTATTAAAAAAAATATTCTGGCACCCCCAAGGTTAGTTGAGTCATTTGACACATACCCGGTGGTATCCAATTCAAGGTTTTAGCCTCGTTTGTACAGAGTAATTCTCTTTAACATCAGGAGAAAGGGAAGAAAATTGACATCATTAATTCACTACAATGCCCGCCTTCAATTTAATTCAACAAACATTTACTAAGCAACTACTATGATCAAGTATTGTGCAGGATGGGATAGATACAGAAATGCATTCTAAAAATTAGAATCATTATTAAATTTCTTGCATGGGCAGCTTATAAACTCTTACTCAAAGAGATCAGAGTAGTATATGCCTAGTCAAAATATTTTTTAAATTGATTTTAGAAGGCAAGAGGACAAAGATTATGAAAAAAATTGATATGAGCCTTTGAATATCAAAGCACAAAAACCGTGTGTGTGTGTATATGCGTGTGCATGCGCACACATGCATATATACTTGGTAAATGTAAAGTTAGATAGTAGGTGCTTTACTATATTTTAAAGCATAGGTTGACAGAATTAATTGAAATAAGCATTACAACCCACACATGTGTAATATATTAGTTTCCTCGAAGATTTAGAGATAATCATGAATCTGTCCACACAGACAAGAATCCATAGCAAAATCCACTCACAAATGATTTTAGTTATGCCTTCTTCATTGCAGAACATTTGTCTTTCATGAGAGAGGGCAGTATGCTCTAGCCATACTGAAATGTTTGTTTGAGTTCTGGCTTTTCTTATTGTTTAATTTCACTTTTTAAGGGAAAAGAAAATAACATTAGTTGACCACCACAGCATTCTTCCAGCAGTTCTGCCCACATGGACTCCCTCACCTCCCAAGTCCAGCTCCCAAATCTCCTGTGCTCCCTAGCATCCTACTCAAGTCACTGGCATGCATGACTCAAGTCACATTGGCATGCATCTCTGGGAACTGCAGGTGGGCAGGGAGCTCCCAGATCAAGCATCCTGGGTCCACTGCACGTCCTCAAGGGGAAAGGCACGGGCCCCACTCTCTATGAAAACCTCAGACTGAAGGCCATGCTGGCTGGGGAGAGGTGGCCACTTGCCAAATTCTCAGCTCAAACTGCTCTCCCAGTTGCAACGGGTGGGGGAGGGGTACGGGAGCATCAGAGTCTGAATGGAAGCCTCCCGGGTCACTCTCCTTAGAGAACCCTGCATGGAATGTGCCAGCTCCAGGATCACACAAGTTCTCCCCATGATTCTGTGTGGTTGCCGCAGTGCTTGGGCTCATGGGGGTGAAAAAGCTTCCAAGTAACTCGGTAGCCCGCTGATCACTGAAGATGTGTGGGAAGGAGAAAGGGGTCCCCCCATAACCCTTTACTGGACTCTGAGTCTCTCTGGGTTTGATCTTCACCAATATCTTCTTTTCCTTTCTCCTCTTCATTCTCTGTTTCACAGCTTTCCTTTGTGAGGTCCCCGGCAGGCTCTGGTACTTCTTCCTCTGACCTCCACCTGAGTTGTGTCCTTTCTCCCCTCTCCTTTATCTGAAGCACTTCCTTCCCTCGGGAGGGTCTGGTAAGCAATGTCTCTAGTCGGCCATCTTGCCTTCCTTATTGGAAGATCTTTTCCCCTCCCCCCCGTACTGTCTGCTCCCTGGTTACCAACACACAGTCTGTGCCAATCAGATCTCTGACGCATGGGTACCACTCTCTGAGGCTGCCATTAGCACTTCTGATATATAAATTAGTGTAAATTTAAAAGTATCTAAAAATTGTTTAAATTGTGGCCAAATACACATAAAAGTTACCATCTTAACCATTTTGTGTGTACAGTCCTGTGGCATTAAGTACATTCACACTGTTGTACAACCATCACCACCATCCATCTTCAGAGCTTTTTGCGTCTTCCCAAACTGACTCCATACTCACTAAATAATAACTTCCAATTCCCCACCCTAGCTCCCTGCAACCACCAGTCTACTTCCTATGTCTATGAATTTGACTACTCTGGGTACATCATATAAGTGGAATCACATAGTATTCGGCCTTTGGTGACTAGCTTATTTCGCTTAGAATAATGTCTTCAAGGCTCATTCATGTTGAAATATGTGTTAGAATTTCCTTCCTTTTTAAAGCTGATTGATATTCCATTGTATGTATATACTACCTTTTGTTTATTCATTCATGGACACTCGAGTTGCTTCCAGCTTTTATGAATAATACTGCTACAAACATGGGTGTACAAATTAAATTAGTGGTCATTTTATATACACAATTGAGGGCTATAACTCCCAAATAACAGGAAGAAGATAGAAGAATTCAGAATAGGGAAGGTAGTATTAGCATATTAAATTCTGGGAGATGAAATCACCTGTAAGTGAAACATCAAGGACATGAGAAAGAAAAGTAGAAAACCAGTGGGAGTGCTCTCATGTAACAATTGGATCAAACAGAGAAGGAAAGAAAGAATCCCAACTCAGCAAGTAGTGTCATAGAGTAGAAGAAACCCTACACTACTGAAGTAGGGGATATGTGCATCCTGCGCCCACCGAGAAGATGATGTGATCTGCACCCAAGTGGACAGACTGTGGGGCCAAGTCTGAGCTTTCTATAAGTAAGTACTGATAATATCTAGATCCCGCTTTGTTGGCTGAGCATGGTGGCTCACGCCTGTAATCCTAGCACTCTGGGAGGCTGAAGTGGGTGGATTGCTCAAGGTCAGGAGTTTGAAACCAGCCTAAGCAAAACCCTGTCTCTACCAAAAATAGAAAGAAATTAATTGACCAACTAAAAAAAATATATATATATATATAAATTAGCTGGGCATGGTGGCACATGCCTGTAGTCCCAGCTACTCAGGAGGCTGAGGCAGGAGGATCGCTTGAGCCCAGGATTTTGAGGTTGCTGTGAGCTAGGCTGAGCCACGGCACTCACTCTAGCCTGGGCAACAAAGTGAGACTCTGTCTCAAAAAAAAAAAAAAAAAAAAATAGATCCCTCTTTGTTTGAGAGTAAGCAGAAGGTAAAAAATTAGATCTATGAAAAATTACTACAGAGCAAGAGAAAGTCATGCTAAAGACTTTGAGAAAACATAGACATCTCTGAAAATGGTTCACTACTGCTATGGTCTGGACATACCCTGGAATTCATATGTTGAAACTTAATGGCCAATGTCATAGTGTTAAGAAGTGGAGCCTTTAGGAGGTGATTAAGTCATGAGAGTGGACACTTCATGATTTGGATTAGTGACCTTGTGAAAGGACTGGAGGGAACTTCCAAGGCCCTCTTTGCCCTTGCATCCCTTCTGCCATGTGAGGATACAACATTCCTCCTCTCTGGAAGACACAGCAACAAGGTGCCATTCTGGAAGCAGAGAGAGAGAGCCCTTACCAGATTCTGAATCTTCTGGCATCTCAGTCTTGGACTTCCAGTCTCCAAGACTGTGAGAAATAAATTTCTATTATTTATAAATTACCCAGTCTGTGGTATTTTGTTATAGCAACACAAATGAACTAAGACAACTACTAAAACAAGAAGATAATTATTATTATTATAAAATCGACATCCTTGGTAGATTTCTAGAGACACAGCCTGGATCAAGACAAAAAAAGATAAGCAGAAAGACTGAGATGTAAGCATAACAGAATGAGATAAAAATGATAACTTGAGGAAAGATGGCAAGGACACTAGAATGCATTGAGAGGATTTAAACTCACAACAGAAGCAATAAATAACAGAAATGCATTGTATAAAATCAAATCAACGACAAAGAGAACAAACCAAGAATTTTAACAGCTCAAGAGAAAGAAATCAGGGTAACTGAAAAAGAGAGCATATCAAAGACATAATAAAAGAAGACATTCTTAAACTGAATAGAAACTGAGATTTCAAATTGGAATGATTTATTAATTCATTTATTTACTTGCTATTAATGAGTGCCTACTACATGCTAAGTTTTGCAGAGGAACACGATAGCATTCCAGGAAAATAATTTAAAAAGATATTCACCTCTAGTCTCAAAATGCTAAAATTTTTGAAAAATTAAGTGAGGTTAAAAATCTCACATGTACGGTAGCAGAAACTCAGGGTGGAACGGTATTGCCTGGAAGGAAAAACATTTAGACTGGCCTCAAATCCTCTACTGAGAAATGATATGGAGTCCCACATCCTGAATTTTGAGAGTAATTTTGAGTCAAAAAATTTTATAGCAAACTAATAACTCTTGTTTACATTAAAACAACAGAAAGACATTCTTAGATACACAAGGTTTTATAAAGTAGGAAAAAATTTAAAGAGATATTGTAGCCAATTAAATGAATAAATTCTCTTCATCAAAATATCAGGCTAAAGGCACATATTTCTCCTACTAGTCCTAAAAGAAGTTGTAGTGGCAGTAAGAAGAGGACTATATTCTTCAGAGATTCGTAGGGAGGGACTCTAGTAGACCAAAGTTTCTAATAGATATCTGAAAGATGGAAGAAATCAAACTGGATGAACTAGGAGAAATACCACCGCTTAGAGCAGCCACCAAAGAAGGCTGCAATGGAGCAGGGAGCCTTGCTTCATGGAGGAACTCTTCCAAGTCGGCAGGAACCTAGAACAGAAATGAAACGAGGGACAGAACTTGAAGTCGTTGATTGAAGAACTATGCAGATGGATTTGTTCCTAGCTGAAGCCACAGAAATACTCTCTGAAGAAACTAAGCAATCTGACTGGTGCAAGCTGGGGCTCTTAGGGGAGCAATCAGCCCCAGGGCAAGAGCATCAGAGGTCAGGGAAGCTGTCTGCCTTCAGGTCCTTACCTAAAGGAAAGGCTTATAACAGACAAGCCCTGCCCACATAAACAGGGTGTATTCTCTGCTCTCATTCGGTTCTGCACTGACAGAGGAAATCTACCTAACTACCGGTTAATCAATACAGTCTTCCCATCATAAATATAAATGTAGAACCAGGAATAATCAGACATCTGAGAAAAAAATGGAAAGACCATAAAAAAAAGATAAACTAGTATAAAACTGAACCTGAAGGGCCCATTAATTCAAGGAAAATTGTAAAAGGAATAAAAATATATAATTAGTATCAGAGAAGATATTGTTTCCAGATGATAAGATCATACTTCTGAAAAGAGAGTAATCTAAGAACAGAATTAATGGAATTAAATAAAAAATCATTGCTGAAATAAAATATTCAGTAGAATGACTGGAAGAAAACATTAAAAACATTATTACTATATTGAAGAGTGAAAAGTTGAAGCTTAGAAAAAAGGAGAGAGAAAATAAAAGAGGATAGATTCAGAAGGGCCATATACATTGCACGGAAGCTCTGGAAAGGAATTCCCATGGAAAATTTGAGAATGCAGAAGGCGTAAATTCATCACAGAAATAATTGAAGAAAATGTTTCAAAACTCAAGTCATCACAACTCACCTAATACTTACAAACATTAAATTAAAAACAAGATCCAGAATCAGGGGAAAACAGGTTACCTGCAATGGATAGTATAACATTTAAAAATTGACAATGTTATAGCTATTTGGGATACTAGAAAACAGTGAAATAAGGTTTCCAAAGTTGAGAAGGAGAAACGATTTTGAATGTAGGAGTCTATACTGAGTCAAACTCTCAATCAAGTTTAAGGGCAAAATAAAAGACATCTTCAAACAAACATGAACTCAAAAAGTTCACCTTCCATAAACACCTTCTGAAAAAATTATTGAGAGTAGACTACTAACGCAAAGCAGGGAAAAATAACAATTAAAGAAAAAGTAAGATATAGGATCCTAGAAACAGAATAATAAACTGAAAATACAATGAAAAGAAATCCCAGGCTGACAGCTGTGCAGCAGGCCAAGAAAGACATTAGGCAACATAAAAAGCGGTTTGCTCTAAAAAGCTGAATGAGCTTAGGAATATGGTGAAGGCATATGTTTCTTCAGCCAATAAGAAAAAAAAAAAAAGAAAGGCAATTATAAATTTTCAGGAAAGCATATACATGTTCCTGGAAAGTAATATTACAAATAGGAAGCAAACAAAGGCATGATTTGGAAAAAAAAAAAAAATAATACATTTGACCTTGAAGCTTGGAGTATCTTCCTTTGAATGGCCCAAGTTTAGTAATATGTTAAATATGCTTTTGTAAAGGTCTAATAATACTAACTTGTCCCACAGTAAATATTACAGTGTTGCTGAACCTTGATTTTTTACTTCATTAAAATGGAGCATAATATAAATGCTATAAACGTTGTCAATAAACACATATTGATATGATTGACCAGCTGAGAGGTGGAGGAAAGTCACACAGTGGAAGGCACTAAATTTCTCATCTTACAAATTGGAGATTAATAAATTCAATAAATAACAATGGAGCGGAAGAGGGATCAGATAAAAAGGGTAAGGGAAGTGAATTACATCCTTCTTTCTTTTACTAAAGTGTCAATGATACAATTTAAATTTTAAAAATCAAGAAATCGAGGCATAAGTTTATTATTTAGTGCTGACAGAACTGGTTTGGAGGAATGCTGTGCTGGTGTTTTACTTTCCATATGTGTAAAGTTTTCCAGTGGCGAAAGAAACTGAGAAAGAGAGAGAGATAGTGAGTGGGGCCAAACAACGTGGGTTTATTATGTGCTCCAAGACGAGGTTCTTGGGTCTCAAGAGAGGGGGGCCCGAGAAGTCACATCTGTTTGAAGGGGGTGAGGTTTCTTTATACCGTTTGGGCCTGGCTAGGGACTTTTGGCGGGAAGAGCTGGGTATTTTCCACTGTGGTCTTTGTCCATTCTTGAGAAACGGGAGGGGCTGGTGGTACCTGCAGATTCTAGGAGGAGGGGCCGGTGGTGCCTGGCAGTTGTTTTTGGTGGGTCTGGTCAGTGAACCTGTTCTCTTTTTTTCTCTAGGGAGGGGAGGGGGCCCGCCACCAGCCTTACAATATGCATCTACTACAATAACAACAATGTAGAAGGGACTGTGCGTTCACCCCTGTCCCGGCCCAAAAGGCAAAGTTTCTATCCATGTGTCCTACCCAGTTCCCCCTTAGCCCCATCTTGATCAACAGGTGGCTTAGTCTTCCCACCATCATCTCAACCTCGTGACGGCTGTATTTTCCCCAGTCTCTGTCCCCAAAGACTTACAATGGTCCATGATCAGTGTCAAGTTATGATTGGGACAGAGAAAGAGACTGAACAGGGTGACACTCATAGCTGATAGGCTGAACACTGTCTGTTGGTGACAACAACAAGCAGGAAAGCTGAGTGACCTACACAGGATTCCCTGGTACACTCCACAAAAGGTCCCTGCCATCATCCCCAACTCCCAGCCCAGGCCAGAGGTTTCCCACTCTTTCCTCTCCCCTCCCTCCTTCAAATCTGCCCCTCCTTCCCCAATTCAGACTTATGTAGTTTATGGAAACAAGAAAATTCATTTTGCAAGCCTGCTCTCAAATCTCACATCTGACCATGAGTCCATACCCACATAAATAAATGGATGGATGGATGGATGCATGGATGCATGGATAGACAAACAACAAATACATAAATAAATGGAAGGTTTAATAAAGAGCATATGTACACAATCTCAAAGTTTCTCTCCACAAAATACTTATTAATTAAAAAGACAAAATGGCAACTTCAAGATGCTTACCAAAGTGAACATCTCCAAAAATGGGAAAAATTGCAACTGCATACCACCTGACAGGCTGCAATGAGGGGAACTCAGCATGATGTCCGTGATATTTCTGCCAAAGGCACGAGACCTGAATCTAACCATGAGGAAATGCCAGACAAAGGCAAATTGAGGAACACGCCACAAAATCACTGGCCTGTCATCTTCAAAGGTGTCAAGGTTATGAAAACCCAGAAAAGATTAAGGAACTGTTACAAACTGAAGGATATTAAAGGAAGATGACAAATGCAATGGGAAAGTCTGGCTGTCATCCTTTTGCTACGAAGGACATGAAAATTGGGGCAATTGGCAGAATGTAAACGGATTGTGAGTAGATGGTAGCGATGCATTGGTGTTCATTTCCTGATTTTGACAGTTCTATTGAGGTCATATAGGACACTCAACAAAATACCTGGCATGTAAACTTGAGTGCTCATCAGAATCACCTAAAGGACTTCTTAAGACACAGATTGCTGTCCCCCACACTGGAGTTTCTCAGTCAGGAGGTCCAGAATGTGTATCTCTAACAAGTTATCAGGCAATGCTGATTCTGTTGATTTGGAGACCTGCCTTAGAGAGCCTCTGTTATAGAAGAATATCCTTGTTTATTGGGGGGAAAAACAGACCACATTCAGGGAACATGGACATCACTACAGCAACCTCAGTGGTTAAGGAAAAGAAAAGTTCTTTACAATACACGTGGAAGTTTTCTTTAATTTCGAGATCGTTTCAATAAACAAACAACTTCATTGATTCCAAAGCTTCAAACCAAAATTTAGGATAACTGGACAGTGAGGCAGCTGTGGACAAGCAGTGCCCAGATGCCCTTTCTTAGCAGGTATCACCGAGTAAAGTAAATGAGATAGAAAGGGAACCATTTAAGACACTTAAGGGAACCAGATGTTTTCAAGTACTTAATAACATTCATTGACATATATGCCAAATGCAAACCACCCCATCTCTGAGCACTGAAGTAGGTGTCCTTCATTAAACACCACTTTGAGTTTTCACTGGCCATTTCCCTTCATGTCTCCAAATGTCTCCCTTTCTGTTGCACTGCTGCCTCCAGTCCCAAATTGAAAGATTAAGAAACACATTCTAATGAAAGAGCTGATCCCCATCCTAAAAATCACATGATACCACGCTAAGGGGTTGGGCAAGAAAATGAGCTCCAACCATTCTTCAATCTCACACCTTTCCAAAAGGTTTGCTGGCTCCTCTGCTGACCAGTAATGTGATCTTAGGCAACTTACCTAACCTCTCTGTGCCTCAGTTTTCTCATCTGTAAAATGGGAATAAAAACAGCACCTATACCTCACAGGAATGTTATAAAGATTAAAGAAATGTAGCGGACTTACAATAAGTCTAGCTGCACAACATAAACTCTTGATAAATGTTATATGCTATTGTTGTCATTTCATTTTGGCAAAATAAAATATTCTTTAGACTTGAGAATTGCTATCCCACTCCACTTACCACCCAATATGTAAAGCTAAAGGCCTCTGGGTAGAAATTCGGCCAATTCCCTGCCCACTGGGAAGGGTGGCAAGGGCCCTCTGGGGCAGCCATGAATGCTGTTGGATACATACTCTATCGCTCCAACTTCTGGTCATAAGCTGTGGCCATGTGACTAGCTCTAGTCAATGGCGTGAGATCTCTTTTGGAGGAGACGGAAAAACCTTTTTCTCTACTCTCTCAGGTTCAGTGCCTGGGGTCTGAGAATTAAACTGGCAAGAGAGAGATTAACAGGAGAAATGGTTTATTTTGCATGCACACGGGAGCTTCACAGAAAATAAGTGAAAGCTCGAGAGCTTGTATATCATTTTTTAAAAAGGGCAATACATTGTGGAAAAGTGGCAAGACACAGGAAAAGAAGTCTGGGCTACCAAAGGCTGTAAATTGTAGGAAGGTAAACACATGGGAGAAACTAATGGAAGACAAGGGTTACTTATTTCAGTAAGGTTTGTTTTGCGGACTCAATTTGGTGAGTCCCCAGTGACAGGAGTTAGTCTCTGGTGGTAGAGAGCTGCTCTCCTCTTCCTGGTATGGCAGATGGCAGGGGGACAACTTCACAAAGGGAAATTTATGCCCTGCTTTTAGGAAGAAAGGGGGAAGGGAAAGGGTTATCCTCTGTCTACTGTTTCCTAATTGCTTTCAGCTCAGAATAATTCTCATGCCAAAGTTGCTATTTTGGGTGGCATATTCTGATCCTCTTTGCCTCTAAGCGAAAACACTGCATTGCCAGTGCAAGACCCTCTAGAACTCCTTCCCTCTTGCAGTGGCCGGCAATTTTCTAGACGGTGGCTGCTTGGACAGCTTGGGATTGAGTATTTCCAGTAAAAGTAGAGCCACTCCTGTGACCTGCACAGGTCATGCAGCATGAACTAGAGCAAGAAAAGAAACCTACGTTATTTTAAGCCATAGAAATGTGGGAGGTATTTGTTACCACAGCATAACCTGCCCTATCCTGACTGATCAACCACGACCTTGAAGGAGGAAGGAATTTGCATTGTTGACTTGGGCTGGGGCTAGAGGGTGCTGCTTTTGATCACAATGTATGGCTGAAACTGAAACCTTTCTTTTACTCAATAGGCATTGTATTAACCATCTGTGACTGCATGACAAATCAGCCCACAGCTTAGTGTCCCGCGTGCATAGACCACCCAGAACACTGTCAGTGCTCAAAGCTAGATCTCCTGTACCCTTCCTCTCCTTCCCTATGGAACACCTACTCTCCAGCACGCAGGGATTACACAAAATGTCAGGGATAAGTCAATCTGTTGTGAAACAAAAGACAAAAGAAAAGCTTATCGTGTGTCAATGCTTAAAAAAACACATGGATGACGACCAACGTTAGGAACAGGCACCTGCAAGGGTGTGGGCAGAAAGCACGAGCCAGGCTTGCGTCCTTGGTGGCTGGGGTAGCTGGCACTTTAATATGCTGTCCCCCTGGGCTACCTTCCCCCTCATCTGCCCATCTGTCCACTGACGTTTCAATTGCTTATTTCACTCTGCTTCCCAAAGGTGTTCTTAACATAATCTTAACTCCCATGATGTCAACACATTATCTTAAAAACCATCATAGGAAAGAGGCCACTAGAGAATGTGCTGTCCACCCCCTCCAGCATCCCCTTTAGCTACATCCTGGCCTCCAAATGTCGTCCTCGCAAATCTTAGCATCTAAAGTGGGCAAGGCCAGCAAGGACTCTGATTTAATACCCCAGGATTCTGGAACTGGAGAGAGTTGCTGAACTTCAGAAAATTCCAAGCAAGAAGCTATATTACAGTGATTCAATATTAACCAAGCTGACACCCTTCCACCCCAAGGAGAAGGATGGCTACTTAGCATTTTCTCCTCTCCCCAGTTCCACGCACAAGCAATTGCTTCAGGAAAAACAGACCAGGAACCCTGGGCATAGTCTCCTTCCAGATAGCCTGCCGCCCCCTCGGGCATTGTTTCCAATCAGGATGTGAGTGAATGGAGATGATGAAGTGCTCCCCTGGAGATAAAGAGGTTCCATTTGCAGAGAAATGGAACAGGGTGAGAAAGGAATGATAAGAACGGCCAGTCTGTTCCCCAGGCAGAGTTCACAAAAATTAGTTAAAGCCACCATTTCAGGGTTAAGGCAGCAGACAAACAGACACAATGCTATAAATGACAGTGTCCCTTTGGGCACCAAGGCATGGATCATGGCAGGCTTCGGGCTAAGGGAGACGAGCGGTGGGTGCCCATCACTGTCAGGCCTGATGGATTGACAGGCAGACAAATATGGAACACGAGCCTCATCTGGGCGAGGCCCTGCCTGGGGTGAAATCTCATTAAAATGCACATCAGAGATCACACGGCAGGGGCAGAAAGTAAAATACAGAGCAATAGCCAGCCTGGGGGGGAGGGGCAGGAGGACCAGGACCTGACACAGGGAGGTGGCATTAGTCAGGACCCATTCCCAGCGGCCTGCATGTTTCAGGGTCCTGAACAACTTGGCAGCCTCTCCCAGGGCCCTGGGGTGCCAAAGAGCACACCATTGGTGAAGCCGGGGTTTGAAGCCAGATCTTCCCAAGGCCAAGGCTTGTGCCTTCATCCCCAGTGCTGCGGCCTTAGATCTTGCAGCATCACAAGCTGCTTGTGACGGCCCTCCCGGCCACCACCCTTCCAGGCGTCTGGGCAGGAGCAAAACACACACAGGGTGCTGCCGTCCTTCCCTGCTCACTTGTCACAAGGTCACGGTCACGGGTCCTGCTGGGCCTGGCCTCCACCGCAGAACCGTCCCGGGAGCAGTGCTTGTAAGCAGCTGCTGCTGACCCACTGGGGGCTACACGAGCAAACGTGGTGGACACCCTTGGTCAGTAGAGTGTGCTGTGGAGGTGATGGACAGCAAATGCAATGTCTTTTGTAGTGAGGATGAGAGTCTCTCAGCGAGCAAAGGACACTCCTAACCCACCTCTCCCATTCCCACAGCTGTTGGCCTGGCTCACAGGCTTCCTCGTCTGTCCTGGACCACATCGTGGCTGTGGAAGCCCCAGCACAAATCATCTTTCACGCTTTTCTCTAGCTCAGGCCTTCGGGGGCTCCCCACGGGTCCCAGGATGAAGGCAATCCCCCTTAGCAAGAAACCCCTTCCCACAAAAGGCCCTCTTCTGCCTTGGCCCCCTGGAGAAGGCCCTCTTTGCTTACAGCACCCAGCTCGAGGATGTGGACAAACACACGCCAAACTGTTGATATTGATGACTCCAAAGTTGAGATTAAAAGGTGGGAAATCGTCAACTTCGCATTTATTCAGCTCTGAATTGTTTTGCTTACCATAAGTATTTATCACGGTTTTAAAAGTCATGATATTAATAAGAGTCAAAAAGTAAAAACATCATGTAAAGGTGGGGAAATGAAATCTATTCCCAATACCCGTCCCCCTCCACGCCTGGGTAGATGAGAGGCAGCATGAAGAATTCTTCACCACACGCACGTTTGCTGCCCTGGTTTGATCTCGTGCTCCTTGAAGACAAGAACTTTCCCTTACATCATTGAATCTGTAGCACAACTGTCACATATGAATACCAGTTGTCAAAAGTAAAAAAGAATGAATGAACTGTGAATGAGCATGTGAATAGACGAAGTTTTTTTAGAATTCTGTTCATTGTGATTGAAGTCCTCACCCATGACATCTCTGAGCCCATGCAAGGGGCTAACCAAGGCCATTCCAGAATCCTCCAGAAACAGAGATAATAATGTAAACAACAAGGACCCAATTAAAATGTGATCCCTGAAATTGTACGGGCCACATGACCCACTCCTTCAGTAAATAAACAGCTCCGGAGAGCAAATATCTCTTGTCTTAAAAGAGACAAGAAATGTAACAACCAAATACAATGTGAGTCCTTTTTTTTTTTTTTTTGGCTCTTAACAAACCAACTCTGAAGAGACATTTTTGAGACAATTAGGGAAATTTGAACAGTGAAGGCGTATCGGAGGATGTTAAGGATCATCGTTAATTTTGTTAGGTGTAATCATGGTACAGTGGTAATGTACAAAAACAAGTCCATGTTGGATAAGGGTAAAATAATGTCTGAAAATTGCTTTAAAATACTCCAGCATAAAACCACAAAACATACCAGGATAAGCAGATGAAACAACATTAGGAAAATGTGTTGCTAATTGCCGAAGGTGGATGAGCAGTATGTGGGGGTCTTGATTCTGCTCTCTCTTTTTATGTCTTTTGGAAGATTTCCATATTAAAAAGTTCTGAAAATAAATCGAAGTGGGCTCCTAATTTAAATATATGTGTGTGTGTGTGTGTGTGTGTGTGTGTGTATACACAGAAACACTCATAGGCCATGAAATCTCTGCATCAGAGAGTTGCATAACAATCTGTTGCTTTTCAAAATGCAGATTCCCAGGTCTATCTGACCTGTTGGAAGGAGACCAGGGTCTTAAAATCTGTGCTTTAACAAGCACCCCCTCCCCACTCCCATCCTCTAACACAACCATGGTTCTGATAAGAAGATTCCACTAAGAATGTCCAGAGATGTGACTTGCCAGGAGTAGGCTCAGTATACACCCAGTGTCCCAGGTCACTGTTAATAATGTCACTGCCTTTTACTCCCAAGAGTGCCCCAGTCTGGACAGCAAAGTGCGTACAGTCAGCCAAGTTGGAGTGACCCATCTGTCTCATGTCTTCCTCACTTGCTGCCCCGCCTGCATCCGCTGAACCCCGACTTTTCTGCCAAGGCCCACCTTGAGCCCCCCAAGCCCTCTCTCATGCCCCAAGGGGGATCTCCCTCCACCCTTTTGAGCACCAACCTGCAGCCACAGAGAGTACATAGTGCAGTCCTCTGGGCATATCCGCCTGGATAGCCAGGGAGCTTCTGAAAAGCAAGAACTATGTCTCATTCACCTCCTTCTCACCATTGCCTGACACAGAAGAGATGTTCGATAAATGTTTATCCAATGAATGAATAAACAAACAAAGGAATTAATACATCAATGAGAGTCGTTATGCTGGGCATCTCACAGACACAACTGTGCTTATTAAAATTCTTATATATGGTCATGATAAAACGTTAGGCAGCCTTAATTTAAAATAACTAGTGGATAGAACATCTGGATAAAACATTGGGGAAAATGTGAACTGTGATGTGGGGGGAAAGAGCAGAATTCCCTAAAGCATGTGTATACTAATTATAACTATAAAACGCATCTGTATGTTGTTATTTTCAAAAATCACATGTATACTAATTACAACTATAAAAACATAAACGTGTATTATTTTTTCATGAGAACAGAAACCAAAGAAAGTAAACTACTGGGATTCTAGGAGGCTGCCTTTCTACTTTCCAACCACTCTTCGTTTGTTTGTTTGTTTTCTCAATAAGGAAGAAGAAGAAAGGGGGAGGGCGGGGAACCCAGCTTCCAGACTGTTTTGTTCTGGCTCTAGGTAACCCACCTGACTCCAATTCTAGTCCCTCAAAGCCCCTGCAAGGCCACAACAAGTCCCAACAAGGAAAAGTCTCCAGTTCCTGCCCCTGGGGCGGGAGGCAGGTGGGTAGAATGGAGACAAGTCGGTTTTCCACGCAGCACGAAGGGCTTCCCCACTCTGATCAAGTTTAGGGAGACCTCCGACCCCAAAGACAGGAAGTCTCCCCAAAGGCGCATGCTCTGCTCTCTCTCCCCAGGCCCCTGTGCACCAGGTATTTAAAAGAACAAAGAGCTTAAACAGTCACTTTGTTTCCACTGCACTGGAGCATTCTGGGGCTTTCCATTCATCCTGCAAGGAGTCTGCTCAAGTATTAACAGATATCAATCTAATAAATTGTGCAGCAAGCACCATTATTTTCTTCTCAATCTATTTTACCTGCCACGTTTCCCAGGGGCAGATTGGAAAATATGTAGTAATTATATATTGATATAGTGTGGGAACAGGTTCTATGCAGGCCCTTTGCACTTGGCTTCCTTATTAACCAGCTAAAATGTGCTCAGCGGGATCCTCTTTGTGCTCTTTACGAAATCTCCTAAGCTGAGCTCTTATGCTGGTTATGGTTTTCTCCTTGCTCATAAAAACCATCCTGCTTTCCAAGGACCCCTGGACCTCCCGTGTACCGCAGCCCTGGCGTCCCCCTCGCCGTGCCAGGTTTCAGGCCGCAGCCAGCCCCCCGCTCCGGTAAACGGGTGACTTCCACACGAAGACACAGGAACAGCTTCGCTGGGCTGGCTGCCTGCTCCCTGCACCAGCTAATTAAGGAAGAGTTAGTCAGCATGAAAAGTACTTATTAGGAAAGGGTCATTGGACCATATTTGTAGGCCTTCAGGAAAAAAAAAATAAATTATTTTTTTAAAGGAACATAGAAAGCTACGGGGTTTCACGGTAGATTTTCCACACCAACACTAACGACGACAGCACCCAGTGAAGAAGCTATAGGAGAAGTTGAATGAGCACCTCTGGGCACTTTAATGGTCTTAACTTGATGGATTTATCTAGAACGTTTAAGCAGAGGGAGGGAGAGGGAGTTGGCCTCCTGCCAAAGGCAGGCGTGTTGAGGGCCCGGGTGGAAAACAAGCGGGGACCCACTGGCACTTTGGGACTGCTCTCCAGGACTGGGTGGCCCCAATGAATCTTAGCACTATGAGAAACATGAGGTGGCCGCATACCAAGGGGCCCACATACCAAGGGGCCAAGGTTGTCCTGTCACTCAGCATCCCCTAGGGGCACAGTGACCCTAAATCCCAGCTGGGCCCCAGCTCTTCCCAGCTTCCCTTAACTGGTGAGCTGGCTTCGGCAGGGCTTCCCTCTCGTGCCCCTTCTGGTTGGAAAATAAGAAGGAAGGCTACAGCGAGAGATCATTTATGTCCCACCCAGCTGCGACCTCGGACTGCACACATGAAAAGAAGTCACCAAAACCAGCTGCTTTTTGTTTGGCACAGTCTTGTCTGTCTACACACGCCTCTTTTGTCAAAAGATCTCCCGAGGTGGCTGAGCCGAGTGACTGCGCAGGGCAGCTGAGTTGACTTCTGTCACTGAGACCTGAAAAGGGCACAAAGGAAAGAAAACTTGCCCTTGGAGGTGAGACTCTACCCATTAAAGATTCAAGTTTAGAATTCATCATCTAACTTATTAACTACAACCTTTTCCACCACCACCCCTGACCCTCCCCCAAATAAAAACCAACCAGTGTAACTGTAGCAACAAAGTAATTAGGGAAGCGCACACTCTCTCTAAAATGAAACCTCCAGTACTGTAACTTCCAGTTAAATTTAATTACTGCCTAATTTCTTTTACAATAGCTGACCTAGTTTTTTGGACAATATTCTCCAGAAAAGAGATTATGTGCAGGTGTAAAAATCTGCCCTATCTTGGGGAGACAGAGAGACTATTTGCCGGCCTCATCTAATCCATCCAGAGATAAATATGTGCAAGGCGAATGGGTAAGATACAGTCCCACTTTAGAAACACACTCTATTCTTACACAAAGGCTAAAACATCAAGCAGTCCCACGATTAGGTCACGAAGAAAAAGCAATTCCATGGAGACCCAAGAGCTGTTTGTCAGACCTGCTGACCAACTTCCAGAGGACAGCCTTGGACTTCTTGTGCAAAGAGCCAGCCTGTGTCTCTCCCTGTCACCCCCTGCATGTGCAGACACTGCCATGGCTTGAAATCCCCAGGTTCCGGGACAAGTTTGGGGCACCTGCACAGAGCAGCCCATACTTTGGGGTCTGCTGAGGCCTCTCATGAATCAGAACACCCCCAACCCAACAGGAGAGCAAGGAGGTGGGTGCATGGATGCTTGTGGCTTGCCCTCTCTTCTTACCAAAGTTGTTCCAGCCTGAGCACCACGAATGGTGACATGAGAATGACAACGAATGGTGAGACACACCACGAATGGGTGACAGAGGGGAACAGATGCATCCCAATCCCAGGCAGACAGAACATCCCTGAGGATACTGGAAGATGCCTCTCCATGCATGATTTCCCATAAGTAAAAGCAGGGAAAAAATAAACATCCTACCCTCCAGGAGATCTGTGTTGGCCGGGCGGTGGCTCACACCTGTAATCCTAGCACTCTGGGAGGCCAAGGTGGGTGGATTACTCAAGGTCTAGAGCTGAGGCAGGTGGATCGCTCAAAGTCAGGAGTTCGAAACCAGCCTGAGCAAGAGCGAGACCCTGTCTCTACTAAAAATAGAGAGAAATTAATTGGCCAACTAAAAATATATATAGAAAAAATTAGCCGAGCATGGTGGTGCATGCCTGTAGTCCCAGCTAATCGGGAAGCTGGGGCAGAAGGATCGCTTAAACCCAGGAGTTTGAGGTTGCTGTGAGCTAGGCTGACACCAAGGCACTCTAGCCTGAGCAACAGAGTGAGATTCTGTTTTTTAAAAAAAAAAAAGGCGATCTGTGTCTAGGAGGAAAAAAAGGCAATTGCAAAAGTGTAATTAACCCTAGGGCGGGAGAGTCCAGGGTGTCACAGGGGACTCAGGAGGACCGAGAGGGGTCAGAGAAGGGGAATCGGGGTGGCTTCACAGAACCCAGAACCTCAAAGGCCAGATCTAAGTGCACAGGGGTGGGAGAGACTGGGCACTCCAGGCAAAGATATTGGCAAGTGCAAAGGCTGAGGCACAGAGAGGAGGAGCGAAGGGCCCATGGACTGGTGCAGGAAAGATGAAAAGCAATAGATCAGGCTGCTGTCAGGCCACGGCCAGTGGGTGCAGGCTGCAGTGTTGGCACCTCATCTGGTGGCTTTGCAGTGACACTGAAAGATTTTAGGCAGTGCAGCGACAAGCCCAGGTATGTGTCTAAGATTGATGCCACTGCTATGACATGATGTCTGGGAATTGCAAAATATAAAAATGCGCTACCGAAGCAAACTATAAAAACAAAAAGAAGGATGGAGAGGGAAAGGGTGAAGTGTTGGTAACGGCTGCAGGGCAGGTGCTGGGTGTGTGGGAGCTCATGATGTGATTCATTGTAGTTCTGTGTATGTTTCAGTTTTCCACAGGAGAAATATTTTTAGTAACATGAATTATAAAATATAAGACCTGAAGAGATTCTATTAAATGCATGCAATTTTTTTAAAAAAGTTAAACATCCTAATTTAGCAGGGAAAGTATTCGGATATTTTTCCCTAGATTTTAAAAAAATGTCACTGTGCTGCAGGGCGGACGGTAAATTGGAAGGAAGGAGAGAAGAGACAGACGCCATTCAGAGTCCACTGCAGGGACTCAGGGGAGGGGTGGCTGTGGCCTGTACCGACGCAGTGGCAGAGGGGATGAAGGGACGGATTAAAAATGTTTGGCAGGTGAAATGACATTCAGTCGCTCTCTCTGTAAAGACTTAGGGCCACCCACTCTGCCAGGGACTGTGGAAGAATGAAAAGGCAGCACCGTGAGATAAGACATCAGCTCGGCTATCTGTGACAGTAATAAGATGAAATAAGCTAAAAGGATAAAAACAGTTTAGAAAAGAAGAGAAAAAAGCAAAAAAATATAAAAAAGCCGTAAGTAAACATTAGCTTAAAACATGCTGGAATGAAAACCAATAAAACCAAAAAATCCTGGAAAGTAAATCTGATGAGTTGAACAGCCCACTTAAAACGTTAGAACCGTAAAAAGGTAGCCGAGGTAAAATAAACACTAAGATTGCATCATAAAAGACAGATAATACAATAAAAACTACAGATAAAAAGGGAAAAGTAAGTAATATTAGCTAATGGAACATATTAAAAAGATTAAATAGTGGAATAAAATCATTTAGGATGCATACATTTTGCTAAAAGCACATTCTCACCAGAGGGTAAGAGAAGAAATTCAACATGGAAGCCAGCACAGAGGTGAGCTGCCCGGGCTATTTTGTCACATCTTATCAACCTCACCTCCCGTCACCATCGTGAAGCACTCTGTGTCCAGCCAGGACTTGGAGGTCCCCAAATCTACCACATTTTCCTTAAAGGACACTGCCGAGGGGGAGTGGGGATTATACCACACCATTCACAGGATCCTCACAAGAAGCCTCTTTGGACATCTGCCCCTCTCCTCAAAGCTTCCCAATCACAGCAGCTACCAAAAACCTCTCCTCTCCTCCACCCTCCCTGCTGTGTTAGCCTTTCCCCTGCCTCTGCTGGGAGACCCTCCTGGCCACACCCGTCCTGGAGGGGGACAGCCCATCCTGAGCCTCCTGAAGTCTCCTCTTGCTAAAAGCGCTCCCTGGAACGGAAGGAATGGAATTCTCCACCTTGTTAAATGTGCACACAGGCCAGTCTTCGCTCAAGACTGGGTCTAACGTGTCTCAGGGCCCAGCACATAGTCAGTGTCCAATTAATGTCTGTTGCAGGTAAAGAAATGAAAGGGAATAAATGTGTAGCCTTCAAGCTGAGCTGGGCAGAACTCAATTATCCAACAAAGGCGAATCTCACAGTAGAAGGTCCCAGCTTCACACCTATCTCTAATTAGAGACCCCTGGGGCTCTTATCTTTCACAGGGACACTTCTGGCTCCTCCCAAAGGCACATCAGGTACCAGCAGAGATGTCCTTGATAGAGTCTGCAGCAACAAGGCAAGGAAGCAGCTAGCAGGGCTGCTGTGGGCTCCAGGCGAGTGATCAAGGAGGGCTTGATGGAGGACAGGGATGAGCCAAGACTTGGAAGATGGTTGGGCTGTGTGGGGAGAACAGGGCAGGACTCCTGGGAAGGTAGCAGGATAGGAGTTTGCATGCAAAGAGACAATTTCAGCCCTCCATCCCAAAGGCTGCCCATTCGCCCGGGTTCCTAGCAGAAAGCCAGCCAGAGAGTCCTGCAGGGTGGAGCAAGTCCCCAGACTCAACAGGGGAAGCTTTGCAGGAGCTGCTGCAATGCCATAGCAGGGCTGCTGATCTTTAGAGAAATCACACCTTCCTTTACCATGCAGAAATCCACAATTGGGCTTTCAGCACACCCTCCAGTACCGCAGACAGCCACTGCATTTGCATTTTGGACAACCATAAGTGTGAGAAGCCATCACACTCTATTCCCTGAAAGAACATAGCAATTCCAGCTGCCTCTTCCATAAGGCGCTTCCCGTGAAGTTTAAATAGACAATGACAGGTTGCAGCATTATCCTCCTTCGCAAGAATTTCCCTAACCTCTTGTATGAGCTGGTTTTCAGTTCTCACAGCCATTTGGATTATGTAAATTGTTACACGTACTTATTACCACCAGGACAATTGCTGGCTTTTTATTTTTTCAATTCCAGGGAGAGTGGGAAGTGTCTAAACTTTAGAGTAGCCTTGGAGGAGGGTGGGGGAAGGGTGGTCTTACTCTGTTCAGGCCGCTATGATAGAATACCATAGACTGAGTGCCTTACAGGCAACAAAAATGTGTTTCTCACAGTTCTCGAGGCTGGGAATTACAAGATCAAGGCATTGCCAGGTACAATGACTGGTGAAGCCCCACCTCCTCGTTTATAGCTACCTCTCTCTGTGTCCTCACATCATGGGCCAGGAAACACTCTGGGGTCTCTTTTATAAGGGCAGTAATGCCATTCATGAGGGCTCTTCCCTTGGCCACCCACCTTCCCAAAGCCCCTCCTCCAAATGCCATCACATTGGGGATGAGGTTTCAACATGAATTTTGGGGGTCACAGCATTCAGCCCATAGTGGGGGGGGGGTTCATCATCTCTATAGCCTTTCATTCATCTTGAAGAAAGTGCTAGCTAGACTGAAATTTTCCCCGTCTGCTCCAACTGAGACAATACCGCAGATATCAGATAGCAAAGTGAGCATGGAACAGCCTCCAATGCAGAATGGGCAGGAGATGGTTGGGAACCAGCTTTGCAACTCTTGAGCTCCTCTCCCAGCAGCCTGTATATGTTTTAGGAATATAAAATTTCAAGAAAGCGGAGGAAGGGGGAAACTGCCATGAAGCAATTGCTTTGAAGAGAACTATTTCCAGGTGTCCTCAAACTACTGCCCGCGGGCCACATACTGACCGCCTAGCACATTTACCCGGCCCTCCGGGTGTTTTTGCCGCCACCGCCTGTCCTGCTCAGCAGCCGACTCGTCCTGGGTCCACAGTGCGCACTCTCCAATGGTCTGAGGGACAATGAACTGGCCCCCTGTTTAAAAAGTTTGAGGACCCCTGATTTAGACACCGTGAGTCCCCACCTTAATCCTGCATGGAGAGGGAGCAGGACTTGCTTTCTGTCACCTTGAGCCTGGAGAGGCTGCTTCCACCAATCCAATCAAAGAGCATGGGAAATGTGCCCATAGTTAGGGGACACTGTGCCCTGCAAGGAAGATGAGCAGCACGTGGCAGCAGGAGGCAACACACAGCTGGGATTGGCCCAACCTCCAGGGGTTACTGGGACAAGATGCAGACCTCCAGGGAAAGTCAGGCTGGATTCTTTCTAAATCCTGCCCAGGAGGGTGTGGAGGGTGTGAGACAATGCGTGGAGGAATGTGAGAGAGCAGGGGTGAGGGCAGCATCGGCGAGGACTCTTAGCCTGCAACAAGGGAGCCTCGGGAGGTTCCTAGGCAGGGGGATTCTCTACAAGCTCACCAGAGCATCCACAGAGAAAGAGTCAGCTAGAACTATCTGCCAAGCTTGGGAGCGCGATACAGATGGCAGTTCAAGGACTAGCTTTCTTGTCCCTCCTGTCCTTCCTCCCTTCCCACCCTCCTCCTCCAGAGACTGGGAACAGCAGGTATAGGGTACTGACAGAGGAGCAAGAAGGACATGCCTCTGCTCTAGCAGGGGGTCAGCCACGTGGGGGTCCAGCTGCAGAAGACACACAATCTCATGTCAATTGTGTTCAGAGACTTGATCATTGTTGGGGTCTGAATATTCTAATTTCTGAACTATGTTTGCAACTATAATAGCATAACCATTGAATAGTTTGCTGCCTAAGAGTAAGTAGAAAAACCATGGACCTGCCCACATTTGTATCATAGGCAAGGGAAATTCACTCCCCACCCACTCCCACCATGAAATTTAAAGGGCCAATGAGAAATAAAAATAATCCCCAAAGTCAAGTTTGTTCGACATGCAATAAAAGCCGTGGAGCACTATTGCTATCAACACAGTCCAAAAGTAATTCATTAAAGCTTTTGTTAAGGCCATATACCTCTTGACTCATAAATTTCATGTCTAGAAATTATCCGAAGATAACAATCCAGGCTACACACAAATATTTAGCAAAAAGGGTATTAAATGCACCATTGTCGATATGGCAGATACTGAAGTTCAATCCACCCAACACCAATTTCAGGCCTCAAGCTCTGGGCTGCTGTGCAGTAAAGGTTTATATAATAAGGGAGACTATATTTTCACAGCCTCACTTGCAGCTAAGACTGTCCTATAACACATTTTTGAGCAATGACAGAAAGACAAAAGGCTACAGGTGCTGACTTTCTGCCTTCTACCTTCTTCCTGCAGTAGATGTGGCTAAAATGGCCAGGACTGCGGCCACCAGCTTCAGCTCTTGAGCAAAGGGCCAAGGGAACTACAGAGAATTCAGTGCTGATGTCATGAGCCACTGAACCTGGAAACTATCCCTCTCTTCAGATATTTTGTTAGATAAGAAAAATTAATTTCTAATTGTTTAAGACAATGTAGTTAGGTTTTCTCTCACTTAAAGATAAATACAGCCCTAACCTGTAGGACATGCACACACACACATATTGTGCAAATACAAAGATGCTATCAAAAAAAGCAGGGGCAGTATAACAAACTATACGGTGGTGGGATTATATGTCATTTTTATTTTCCTATTTTTTTTCTGTTGGTATTTTGTAAATGTTCTACTATGAACATGTACTTCTTCTGTAATCAGAAAAAAAAAGTTATAAAAACCACTTTTTGATAAAGAGGACTCGTCTTTGCTCACTAAATGTAGACGTGGTTCTTGGCACTCGAAGAGCTTTGTCCTATGTTCTTGGCTCTGTGGTTGGCTCAGCACACGCCTCCTCTAAACCACGTCTATGAACATGGAACCCAGCTGAGACCCCTATAAATTCTACTAAGAAAAGCTGAGCATGAAGTGATAAGGGCCAGGTTCAGCAGAGAGAAAGGGGCACGTATTTATCATACCTGCGTGGTGGAATCTGCAAGGCCCAGGGATTAGCAAGAGTCATGGGAGAAAGGAGAGGCACACCAAGGATGGCTGAGTCTCTGGGCTGAGATGGCTCAACAGCAGCTGACAGAACTAGGAGAGTTGGGAAGGGCAGAACTCAGGAACTCAGTCTGAGACCCGTTGTGCTTAAGCTGGAGGGTGGCATCGCCCAGGGGAGAAACCCAATAGGCTGACGATGGCTGCTCACCCAGTAAGCCCTTATTGAGCACCTAATACATGTGCAGACTTGTGCTGACCACTAGGCCACATGCAAAGACAACCAGGATATGGCACTGGATGTACTCAACAGCTTGCAGTCTAGAGAGAGAGAGAGAAAGAATGTAAACACCAACTGTACAGCAAAACATACAGAAGGACTATAACTTACAGCAAGGAAGAACAGTTATTTCTCACCAGACATCAAAGAGTGCACAAAGACAGTGGAGCTTGCACTGGAGCCTGGAGAATAATACAATGTTCCAAGAGACAGAGCAGGGAAGAGATTTACAGGTTGAAGAAACCACACGAGCCAAGGCACGGAGATGTGCAAGTGTGTGTGTGCGCAGGTGTGATGCAAGGTGTGGCATGGGCCAGCTGGGGCAGTGGCACAGCCTTCAAGCCACGGAATCCAAACTGCAGCGGGGGGAGGCCACCGAAATGATTCTAAGAGGGGAGACGCTTGACCCTACCTGTAGTTGAGGAAGTAACCCTGGTTGTGAAGGTCAAACTGAAGAGACAGGACATTAGAGGTGGAAAAACCAGTTGTGAAGCCATTGTAACCATCCAGGCAAGAGATAAGGAAGACTTGAACTTGAGGGGTTGGAGGGAATGGTAAGGAGAGACCGGGCAGACACAGACGGGTAGGACTTTGTGACTAACTGGAGGTAGAGGAGGCATTTGTGAATGGAAAAGAAGGAGGACTAGAAAATGCTTACAGTTTCTGGCCCGGGTGCCTGAGAATGTGAAGCATTTCCACTCATAACATCTCAGTCCTGTCTTGGTGTCAGCTTCTGGAAGTCCTGCACTAACAGATTTTCTGAAGGAAGGGACCATACATTAACAACCCAGTTCCTCCCCTCTAACAGATGTCCAGAAAATGAATAAAAACAGAAATGAAGGAATCAATCCGTGAATGTAGAGCAAAGTTCCAATAAAATCTTGTTAAGGCAATGAAAATAGAGGGGCACAGAAATCCCGAAAGAAAACTTCTCTTCCTAATCTTGCCTCTACTCAGCCCAGCCGCTTCCCCTGATTTACCTCAATCCTTCATTTTTCAACCAGTTTTTCTGAAAAAACACAGACACAGGCTTTGCAACCCCACTGAGTGCTTCACCGATACTCCCCTTCACTCAGGAGAAAAGCTCTTTACTAACAAATGGGGCTCCCGGTGTCCCTGAAAGAAGCCCCTGTTGTCAGACTGGCAGGCGGAGGGTTCTTCCCGTTCGACACACGGACCAAGTCCACACACCACAATGCGGCCCAGATACCTGTCGTGCTCAAGCCTGCGGAGGACCGGGAGACTCTCTTCTGTGCACTTGACCAACGATGGCAGCACCTTTATCTTATTTCAAAAGCCAAGCTGAATCTCTCACAGCAAGCACTTGCAGGTTTGGCAGATGTATGCTCGGCATGTCAAGGTCCAGGAACTCATTATGACACAGAAAGTCATTTGTTCGGTAAAACCACAAAAGCATAAATGAAAAAAGAAACCAATGAACCACATGGCAACAAAGTATATAAAACAGCAGGAACCACATATACTCTAATCCCATTAGGAAAATAGGAGGTGATTAGAGGGGAAAAATAAACCAAACAGCTCTAATGCACTCATGTGGAATGGCTGCAGTTCTTCCCTAAGTTGTTGTTTACGAAAATAAATTCACTTATTTCTGGCAAGCTATGCTAAAAATATATATATATAAGGCCTGAGCCCGTTTAGACTATCATATTAATTAAGTCCAGGTGGTCGGTTTAATTGTTATGTGGTCTGGGAAGTTTCACTGAGAAAAAACTACCCAATCCACAATCTTGGACCACTCTGCTGACATAGGTCAGCCTCCCTACCAAGCCAGCACTGCCCATAAGCATCACACACAAGCAACACTTTCCCAATTTGGAAAAATCAATACATAAACCTTTATGCTTTCAATATGGTTAGTCATCATGCATCAAAACCACTTTTTTTTTAATGCAAGCCATGTTATGCCTGAATCGTGTCCCTCCCAAAATTCAAATGTTGAAGTCCTGACCCCCCAGTACCTCAGAATGTGACTGTATTTTTAGAGGTGGGGTCTTTAAAGATGTACTTACGTCCAAATGGGGTCATTAGGGTGGGTTCTAATCCAATATGATTGGTGTCCTTTTAAGAAGAGAAAATTTGGACACAGACATGAACAAAGGGAAGACCACGTGAAGACATGGAGAATAGGCCATCTCAAGCCAAGGAGAGCAACCTCAGAGGACACAAACCCTGCCAACACCTGGATCTTGGACTTCTAGCCTCCAGGATTGTGAGATAATACGTTCCTGTTATTTAAGCCTCCCAGTCTGTAGTACTTTATTTCAAGCCAACAAATACATGCCATGTTTGCTTTCACCCACTTGGCAACTCCAATAGAATGAAAGCTCAGGAGAGCATGGATTTTTGTAGGTTTCGATTACTGCTATATTCCTGGCATATACAATAATACCTGGTATAGAATTCGCACTTGTGATGGTTAATTTTAGGTGTCAACTTGACTGCATTAAGGGATACCTAGATAACTGGTAAAGCACTATCTCTGTGCATGTCAATGAGGAGGCTGGCATGTGAGTCAGAGGACTGAGTGGAGAAGATCCACCCTCAGTGTGGGTCAGCACCATCCAGTCGGCTGGTGGCCTGGATAGAACCAAAGGGCAGAGGAAAAGCAAATTTATTCTCACTCTCTTGCCCTTGGACATGAGAACTTCAGGTTCTCCAGCCTTTGTACTAAAGGACTTCCAGCAGCAGCACCTGCCACCAGGTCCTCAGGACTTTGGCCTTGTACTGAGAGATAAACTATTGGCTTCTCTGGTTCTGAGATTCTTGGACTTAAGCTGGGCCATGTGGCTAGCTTTGCTGAATCTCTACAGCCCTTATCCTGGGAGTTCCGAACCTCCATGATCACATGAGCCAATTCCCTGAATAAATCCTCTCACATGCCTACATATTTGTATATATCCTATATAAAAATAAAAATCCTACATCCATCTGTCTGGAAAACTTTGACTAATACAGAATTCAATAAATATTTATTGGAAAAAAATGGATGGTGAGAAACTCAAAGCTTTCCCACTAAGATCAGAAACAAGTCAAGGATGTCCCCCCCCACCTCTATTTTTCAATGTCATTCTGGAAGCCCTAGCTAACATAATAAGATAAGAAAGGGGAAAGTATACAAGATGAGAAAATAGAAATAACATTATCTTTGCACATGACATAATTGTCTATGCAGAATATCTGAAAAAATTAACAAAACATCTACTGGAACTAGAAAGCAATTTTGGCAAGGTTGCAGGACATAAAATTAGTATACAAAAGCCTATCACTTTCCTACATACCAACCACAAACAAGTGGAATTCAAAATTAAATACACAATACCACTTACATTAGCACACAAAAATATGAAATACTTAGGTATAAATCTAGCAAAATATGTACAAGGTCTGTATGAGAAAAACTACAAAACTCCATTGAAAGAAATCAAAGAAGAACTAAGTAAGTGTAGAACTATTTCATATTCATGATTCAAGACTCAATATTGACTCAATATTGTTAAGATAGCAATTCTTCCCAACTTGATCTATAGATTCAATGCAATCTCAATCAAAATCCCAGCAGGTTATTTTGTGGATACCAACAAACTGATCCTAAAGTTTATGCAAAAAGACAAAAGATCCACAAGAGCCACCACGACATTGAAGAAGAGCAAAGCTGGAGGAATGACCCTATTCAACTTCAAGAATTACAGCACGAAGTAAACCAAATCCAGTAAAGTAAATGTGATCACTAAAGCTACAGTAAACAAAACACTGTGGTATTGACAAAAAATAAAAATAAACAAATAGTCAATGGGACAGAATAGAGAGCCCAGAAACAGACCTCCATAAATATAGTCACTGATCTCTGACAAAGAAGCAAAGACAATATGATGGAGAAAAACTAGTCTTTTTTTTTTTTTTTTTTTTTTGAGACAGAGAGGTTCTCACTCTGTCACCTGGGCTAGAGTGCAGTGGCATCAGCCTAGCTCACTGCAACCTCAAACTCCTGGGCTCAAGTGATCCTCCTGCCTCAGCCTCCCAAGTAGCTGGGACAATGGGTACACACCCCCACACCCAGCTAATTTTTCTATTTTTTTTATAGAGACAGGGTCTTGCTGTGTTGCCCAGGTTGCTCTCAAACTCCTGGACACCATGTACAAAAATAATAATAAATCTAGATGCAGACCTTACACCTTTCAAAAACTTAACTTGAAATGTATCAAAGACCTTAATATAAAATGCAAACCTATAAAACTCTCAGAAGATGACAAAGGAGAAAATCTAGATGACCTAGGGTTCAGCAAAACCTTTTTCGATACAACATCAAAAGCACAATCCATGAAAGAAAAAATTAATAAGCTGGACTTAATTAAAATTCAAATTTTCTGCTCTGTGAAAAACACTGTCAAGAGAATGAAAAGAAAAGCCTAGACTGGGAGTAAATGTTTGCTAAAGAGAGATCTGAAAAAGGACTGTGTTATCCAAAATATACAAGGAACTCTTAAAACTCAACAATAAGAAAACAACCCAATTCAAAAATGTCTCAAAGGGCCTGACAGATGCTTCAACACAAAAGATACACAGATTGCAAATAAGTGTATGAAAAGATGCTGCACATCATTTGTCATCAGGAAAATACAAATTAAAACAACAATAAAATACCACTACACATCGATTAGAATGGCCAAAATCCAGAACACTGACAAGAACAAATGCTGGCAAGGATATGGGGCAACAGGAACCCTCATTCATTGCTAGTGGGAATGCAAAATAGTATAGCCACTTTGGAAGACAGCATGGACATTTCTTCTAAAACTAAACATTCTCTTACCATACCATCACAGCAATCGTACTCACTGGCATTTAACCAAAGAAGTTGAAAACTTATGCCCACATGAAAACATGTACATGGATATTTATAGTATTTTTATCCATAATTGCCCAAAACTGGAAGCAACCCAGATGTCCTTCAATGGGTGAATGGATAAACCATGGTATATCTATACAGTGGAATATAATTTTGCACTAAAAAGAAATGAGCTATCAAGCCATAAAGAGATATGGAGAAATGTAAATGCATGTTCTTATTCAGTGAAAGAAGTCAGTATTAAAAGACTACATACTATACGATTCCAACTATATGACATTCTGGAAAAGGCAAAAATTTGGAGACAGTAAGAAGATCAGTGGTTGTCAAGGTTAAGGTGAGGAGGGATGAACAGGCAAAGGCCAGAGGATTTTTAAGGCAGTGAAGCTATTCTGCATGATACCATAATGGTGGAAACATGTCATTATACATTTGTCAAAACCCACAGAATGTAAAACACCAAGAGCGAACTCTAATGTAAACTATAGACTTTGGGCAATAATGATATGCCAACGTAGGGGCCGGGAGCGGTGGCTCACGCCTGTAATCCTAGCACTCTGGGAGGCCAAGGCAAGAGGATTGCTTGAGGTCAGGAGTTCGAAACCAGCCTGAACAAGAGCGAGACTCCATCTCTACTATAAATAGAAAGAAATTAATTGGCCAACTAATATATAGAGAAAAAATTAGCCGGGCATGGTGGTGCATGCCTGTAGTCCCAGCTACTCAGGATGCTGAGGCAGGAAGATCGCTTGAGTCCAGGAGTTTGAGGTTGCTGTGAGGTAGGCTGATGCCACGACACTCACTGTAGCCTGGGCAAAAAAGCGAGACTCTGTCTCAAAAAAAAAAAAAAAAAATGATATGTCAATGTAGGTTCATTGATTACAGCAAATGTGTGACTCTGGTGGGAGATGTTGACAACAGGGGCGTCTGTGCATGTGTGGGGCAGGAGATGTATATGTTTCTGCCTTCTGCTCACTTTCATTGTCACCCTAAAATGGCTGTAAAAATTAAAGTCTATGAAAAAAAATAAAAGAATGGAGACATACATAACATCTCTTAACTCCTTTTCCCCTCCCCTGCTACTCCACTCAAGTTAAATCCCAGTGACAGCATTGAAAAAATGATTCAGAGTCCAAACCAGCAATCACAGCAATGCACCGTATTCATTCTTGCCTAGCAAATGTGCAGCCGTGGTGTTCTCTGAACCTGCTTTCTCTTGGATACAAAATTGCTGGCAATGGACCCCAACATGTTAGGAACAAGGAAAAAATATCCTCTTTGTTTAGTTTTGCTGTGGCCGATCCTTAGCATGAAGAATCATCTCCCACCTCAAAGACGAGTGGCTGCACAGGATCCTAGGGGTCCTGTCTCTCACTTACCCAGAGCCCCAGCCTGCATGTCAAGCAAGGGAGCTTTTGCCAATGGCGGCCTCCATCACTGCCTCAAACCTAGAGCATCCTCCAATTCCATTCAGCAAGTATTTTTCGAGCACCTACTCCGTATTTAGCAATATATAAAGCAAAAGGAAATGGAAGAAAAGAGCATAGAAGTGTGAGCCCAGGCCTCAAGTTTAATGAGGCTGGAAGCCAAGGCTGAGATGGAAAAAGCAATCAAGAAAGCATATGCCTGGACACAGCAGGGAGCCCGGATTAGAGCCAGGAGACCAGCTGACCTTGGGCAAGCCCTCTCCCCTCTGCAGCCTCCGTTCCCTCATCTGCAAAACTGGGAGGTGAAGGGGGGTCAAGCAAGACCTTCCCGAAGGTCTCTTACTATCTGTTACCTGTGAATCTGTGACTGTTAAGACAGTCTGCCTTGTTTGGTTGCAAGGACAAGAGACCTAGCAAGTTACCTCGAGAGAGAGGGCGGGCGAAGAAAGTCATTGTCAGATACACAAGGATGGGACATTAACCTAGAAACCCTAGGGACAGGCGGTTCTGGGGGCTGGCCTCTCCTTTCTCCCACCCCTCCCTTGCACCTCCGAGTCTCTTTTCTCCCTGCTAACATATTCATATTTCCTGCTCCCCCATAATTTCATTTCACACATGGCATTGGCCGTGACTCTGTTCTGACCCTTGCTTCAGCAGATCACTGGTAAATCCATTCATCTTTGTATACCAGATCATGATCATAATCCACTGTGACCTAGCGATGCATGCTGGGTCAGGCCCCACCTCAAGACAGTATAAGATGGTGCACGTGGCACCCTGGCCCAAGGGGTGGCAGCTAAGGCAGCAGAGGCAACGGCCAGCAGCTTCCCTGGACAGGTGTGTGGCTGGCTGAGGGTTCAAAGGTCAAATATCATATTATACAATATGGTGGATGACTGCCTAACAAATACCTTATCCAGAATGTGGGGTGGGTTGTCTCATAAACGATGGCACTTTTATCTTCCACACCCCTCTCCCTGCCTCTATAATTAGACTGTCCCAGAAGGTGTGTGGGTATTCACCCTCTGACTTAAAACTTCTAGAGATGAGGAAAGAAATACCAGTGGGTCCCACTGCCATAAATAATCCTAGGATATCCTCGCTGATGGCTACGCCACGACACACAGCGAGCTCTGGGATCCGGCAAAACGACCTCTGGATTGCTGGATTGCAAGTGAAGAGTCCTGGGCCACTTGCGTGACCGTAAGAAAAACTGTTTAACCTTTCTGGGCCTTGATTTCTCACTCGTAAAATTAGAATAACATCTTCTGTACATCCTTTACAGAATTATAATGAGGGGAAAAAAAGAGGAAAGATTAGAAAATGCTTATAAAAGCATAAAGTCCTAAGTACATTTAAATTAAAGAAATTAACAATAACTTTAATTAAGTCAGAGAACAAAGTCTATACTCAGGCATAGGGGGGGAAAAAAAGAGACTAGAAGGAAATACACCAAAATAGTGAATTATCTCCAGTAGATAAGAGTAGTTATCTCTGGTTGGTAAGACATGAGTGATTTTCATTTCTCTTGTCGTCTAGAAACAGGGTCTCACTCCGTTGCCCAGGCTGGAGTGCAGTGGTGCAATCTTAGCTCACTGCAGCCTCAAATTCCTGGACTCAGGAGATTTTCCTGTCTCTGCCTCCCAAGTAGCTAGGACTACAGGGAAGCACCACTCTGGCTATTTTTTTTTCCCTCGAAGATGGGCTCTCACTATATTCCCCATGTTGGTCTTGAACTGCTGGCCTCAGGAGATCCACCCATCTCAGGCTCCCAAGGCGCTGGGATTACAGGTCAGAGCCACCATGCTCAGCCCTCTCAATGTCTTCATTCTACGTTTTTAAAATTTCTTACAATAAACATACTAGTATGATAAGCAGGAAAAAAAATAGTCTAAAAGAAAAATGTGTGATTCAGTGAGATCCCACTTTCTTCCTTGGCTACACTGGCTGCTTTCTGGACATTTTACTGCTCTGTTTCTAAGTGTTTCACTTAGAGGCTGGGCAAAGGAAATAAAAGAAGGTCAGCTTCAAACCAATCAATTTCTGTTGCATGTTAGCACTCCTTCGAAAGGATTCGATAGAAAGAGACAGCTGAAACTTCGTGGCTGGAATGAGGCTGAGACGGCAGGTTTGCATTTCAACTACTCAGGCTGCCCCGGCTGCCTGCTACTAAGACTTAACTCTGCCATGCTGTTTCATCTCACTTGGGAACTGCATATGATGTAGTGAAAATTACTTAAAAGAAAAAAATGTCCATAGATTCTTGAGTGAAGAGGTACGATGTAGCAGTTTTGTGCATATGTGATATTTAAAGTGGTATAGCACGCCTAGACCAGCATATCAGCAGTGGACCATCTGACTGTAATGACAACAAAAACATACACTTTTATCACTGAACTACATATTTCTTGAGTCCCTACCATGTGCTAAACAGAATATAATGATGACAAAGACAGACCCAGTCCTTTGGTACCTAACGCTGTGTCTAAACCTATGGGAGGCTCCCAATCAACCATGGCTGGATGAATATATGAGCATCTTGTGCCTCCAGGACTGTCCCTACAAATGAAGGCAGGACAGTTCCTATAGGAATTCAGAATCCCCAGCTGCCCGGAGAAAAAGGGGCAGGTAATCAGGAGTGGGCCAATTATACGCCCCTTTCACCAACTCCACTGCCCCCCAAATATCTCTTCAGAATCTAATTAAAATCAAAGATCAACGAGAGAAAGAAATGTCTCAAAAGCTGAACTGAGCATCAAAGACGGACAGAATATTCGATGATTCTGAAGAGTCGCTATTCATTTGTTTTTGTGGAGTGATAATGTTATTCTGATTTTGTAAAAGTTCTTATCATATACTGAAGCATTTAAGGATGAAATAACTTGAAGTCTGGTATTATTTTAAAATAACCTGGGAAGAGGGGATGGGCAGTGGGAAAATTGGGAGTCCAGAACACAAGAGCTACAAGATCAGTGAGACCGGCCACGTACTGGTTATTATGGAAGCTGAGTGACAGAGACAGGCAGGCACCCTAGTGGGTCCCAGACTTGTCTGTGCATTGGAACCAGCCGGAGAGGTTCAAAACTTCTGATACCTGCCTTCCAGCCCCAGAGACTGTGATTTCAATTGTCTGGGAGGGTGGCTAGGCTTTGAAATTTTTAAAAGATCCCCCAGTGATTCTAACATGCAAGAAACGCTGGGTAACACTATTCTCTGTACTTCTGAGAGTATTTAATAATTTGCAGAACAAAAATGGTTTTTTAATGCAATGGGGACAAAAGGGTGGTTAAGGTATAAGAGAAAGTCAAGGGACAAGCCCTGTCCCCCACGTGGTCTGAGGGTGGAGGATTCGCCAGTTTCCCACTGAGTCCTTTGGTCCCAGACGCCTCTGCCAGCAGCTGTCTCCTCATCTCTTGGTTCCTGGCTCAGGGTGGAGCACACATTAGATGGCACAGCCACATCAACCTGCTGTCATTTACCAATGGCACCACCCTTGAGCCACTAAAAGGAATCCCTGAGTGTGGCTCTTGGCCCTGAGTTTCCCAGTGAGTCTGGACTCCACAATGAAGCCTTCTCTCCTCCCTCCCTCTTCTACCCCATTCTCCCTCCCTCTCCTTCTTTAGTGACCGTGAATTATCCACTCTTGCCTCCTACTAGGAAGGTGAGGCCAGGGTTTCCTAACAGCCCCATGATTGAGTTTAATCATGCTTGGATGGAAAGATGTTTGTTTTTTTTTTTTTAATCAACTCATTTCCAGCAGGACCTGCAAACTCCTCTCACCCGGCTTCCCACAGATCTCAGCAGACAGGCCCATCTCACAGCATAATGCTTTATTCTAACCAGAATGTCTCAATAATACGTTCCATGTTCTCAGCTGTGCTCACAGTGGGGATGTGATTTCCCTTCATGAAAACGCTATTATTATAGAACTCCAGGGTCCCCATCCTCCCAACAATAGTTCTCTATTATTTGTGGGGAAATGGTACCTTGGAGAGGGATTTGCATGTGGATCTTCGAAAGGAGCCAAGCATGGCTGACAGTCAACGCTCTACAAACTTAACTTCAGCCAGCCTCCCCGAAACTCACCAAACTCCCAGCTGTGGCCGGAACGTCACTGCAAATGTGGAAAGACCCCGGAAAGGAAAGAGAAGACCCAGCAGACTGAATCCTAACATCACACCTGTGGTCCTTCCTTCTTCTAAGCAACCTGTGAGGCCCTCTCCACCCTCAAGAAGGGAAGGGATATGATAGGTACTGAGGATGCACACTTCTCTGGACACTTTATAGCCGAGGTTGCACAGGGCTAGGGATGAAAGTCAACAAAGGAAGGAGGTTGAGTTGGGTGTACGATAGGGCGTGGTGGGGACTGTGGCCCATACGCTGGCTAAAGAAGGCAACCACTACATAGTTTCAGGCCATTGCGTCATGGGGAAACACTGACTGAGTGTGGCCAAGTCTATTTTTTTCCAGAGGAAACAGGATACCTGGAATTCCAAGTGTAATATCTCCATCTTTACGTGATGGTAAATAATTCTGTTTATGGTGGCACACACTGCACAATCCAAGCCACAAATGTGTTTGGGCTGGACCCCCGAGACCCCAACCTGCTCCCTCAGCTTGATCTACCTGTCCCTCTCCACTCCTTCCCTGAACACCCACACTCTCTAGCCCTCCCTGCCTTTGCCCTGCTGCCCCCTGGGAATCCCATGCAAACCTGTCTCTCCTACTGAACTGAAAACATCCTTCAACATATTGACCATGGGGGATGGTGTCTTCTCGTCTTGGCATCCTCAGAACCTTCCTATGCCTGGTATATAAGCCTTGAACATACATGCGTTGACTGAATAAGTGAATGAATGCATCCACATTTCATTTACTCCTCACCCCAACCCCTTAATATTGATATTCTTATCCCCAGCACACAGATGAGGGGACTGAGCCTTAGCCAGGATGGGGGGGACTTGTCCCAAATCCCACACCATGGCCTGTAGGAGGCGGAACTGGAATTCCAGCCCGTGTCTGTCTAACCTTGAGCCCCTGCTCTTCGGATCACGTGCTAGCATGTCGTTTTCTCCTTCCAGTCTTCAGGAGCCCTGAAACATTTCGTACCTACCGAAAGGCGTAGTCCTAGCTTGAGATACAAACAGCATGCTAAAAAAGCACGTAAAAGGTCCTCTATTTTTCTTCCCCTTGTGTCTCCAAACGGCTCGCTGAGTTGTTTACGGTCCCTTTGCTGTGTGGAGGCCTGAAGTGGGTCAGCAAATCCATATTTTTTTAAATGCCCATTAAACATCCACCAGCTGGTGCAGGTTAATCCTCCTAATCACTTAGGAGTTTTCAAACAACACAAAACATCTCTTATTCTGCCTCTGACCTTTTAGTTATTTGAAAGAAAGTATCACCAAAACACTGCTCTCCCCTGAAAAAGACGGAAGACTTGTTAAGGCTATGCCTCAACGCCCGTGCGCACACTCGAGCTCCGGCGCTCTCTGACGGATGCCCCCCCAGCCACCGAGAAAGGTGGCCCTGGCCACCCGCTCAAGGTGGGAGTGGGCGTCTGCTCAAACCCTTCCCCTGAGAGCAAACGCACCCCTGCTCCCAGCAAGCTGACCTGCCAGCTCCAGCTCCAGCCCAGGCATCAGCGGGGCCCCCACGCCCCCCTCCAGGAACCCCACAAACCATGCACAAGCGCAGGGGCCCGGGTACCCTTCCTGCGGGCTGCCTGGGCCGCCGGCTGCGCGCGCCCTTGGCCGCCCAAATCCAAGTGCATGGCCTGCCACCTTGTGGACACGCCGGGTAAAACACCTGGTGGGCTGGCTCCAGGTGCCCCGCGCGCAGGTAACCGCTGCCCGCCCGCGAGAAAGGGCGGGGAGATGGGAACGCCCAGGAGAAGCGGCTGCATTCGGCTAAATTAGATAGAACCCACGAGGAGGATGTGGGGAGCACTTTTTCCGTATAATTAAGGCTTTACATCAGGGATGGTGAAAGTTTTAAATGCCCCAAATCTGAACCACAGATGCGTCTTTGCAAATGGTGTTGCCCAGGGCTTCTTAAACTTCGAAGACTGCCCAAATCTCGCAGGCAGATTTTGAAACTGGAAATGTCCCCTGCACTCCAAAATCTATTTACTCGGAATCTGTTACCAGATCTCGAATCTTTAGTTTTTAATTAATTTATTTTTTATTGTGGTTTTAAAAAAATCCACATAACATAAAATCTACCCTCTTAACCATTTTCAAGTGTACAGTTCAGTAGGGTTAAGTATATTCACATCATTGTGAAGTAGACTTCCAGAACTTTTCCATCCTGCAAAACTGAAACAACTGCCCTTCACACTTCCCCAGACCCCAATAACCACCATTCTACTAATGTTATATGCTCTGTTTCTAGGAGTTTGACTACTCTCGGTACCTCATATAATCATGCAATATTGTCTTTGTGTGACCAGCTTAATTCACTTGGTATAATGTCCTCAAGGCTCATCCATGCTGTCATATGTGACAGGACTTCCTTCTTTTTTATGGCTGAATAGTAGTCCACTGTGTGTGTACAGCACATTTTGTTTATCCATTCATCTGCCGTGGCCTTTGGGTTGCTCCCACCTCTGAGCTTTTGTCAACAGTGCTGCTGTGAACATAGATGTGTAAATATCTCTTTGAGATCCTGCCTCAATTCTTTCGTATACAGACTCAGAAGGGGGATTGCTGGATCATGTGGAATTCTACCTCTTATCTTGAGTATGAACAGGCTCCAAGGTGACTCTGATACACCACAGCACCAATGATGATGTGGTCTCCCCCTCGCCACTCAGGTGGGGAAACCAGGCCTGAGGGATGTCGTGTGAAGGTGCCACCGAAGAGGTTTTGCTCCATCCCAGTCTATCTAAGGAATAAACTTTGATGTCTATGTAGCTCCAATTTCTCAACCTGCTAATACCCGAGAGGAGATAGACAATAAATAAGCAAACAGAGTCATTTCAAACAGTGATTAGTGCTATGACAAAAGCAAGCCAGGTTGTACCGCAGAGTGACCTGGAGTGGGGCTCCAATGACAAGGACATTAGCACTGACTGTGTCTTAGGCATCATCCTAAGGGCTTTGCACATATTAACTTGTATAACCTGCGCAATAACCGTATGATATAAGGCTACCACGATCCCCATTCAAGCTGAGCAAAAGGAGACACAGAGTGGTTAAGTACTTGGTAAATATTACACAGCCCACGGTAGAGCCCAGAACAGAAGCCAGGCAGTGGAGCCAGCTTGGGGAAGGTGACTTCTCACCTGAGACCTGAATGACGAGGAAAAGTCATCCACGCACTGTTCTGGGGCAGAGCATTCCCAGGAGGCAAATGCAAAGGGGCAGGAATACGCTTTCAGAAACTGAAAGACCACAGTCACTGAAGCAGCAGGGGAAGTCAGAGGGCAAGAGGAGAGCACCTAGGAAGGCAAGGTCAGATCCTGAAAGATATCACTGGCCAGAATGAGGAGGTTGGATTTTATTCTACCGCCTCTCAGAAGCCAGGGAAGAGTGTTAAGCAGGGCAGAGATTTCAGCTTTTGCTTTCCTCTTGCTGGTCTTGCCCTGTGATAAATATTATGCATGGCTGCAACGAGAAACAAGTCTGGTGGGGACCCTAAGTGCGCAGGTCTCCGAGTTTCTGCATTCCTGCATGAAGTATGTGGCATTAATATTCCAAGCAAACCTGGATTCTCTGAGGCTAGAGAATCACATCCGTTTCTCTCCTCACCAGCCTTCCACACGGAGGCCAGCTCTCCTCGGCAGCCAGCACTTAGCTGACGACCTGCAGCCACTGTGGCCACACACCCTGTCATTTGCTTTCACCTCACCGCACTATTATCGCCGCCGATGGCCCTGGGAACAGCACTTGATCTTTCTAGAGTTCTGATTTCCCACCACAGAGGGACAAGGCTACCTGCCCCCCACTCCGGGAGATCCGTGAAGACCTGTAATTGTTGCGGGCGGGTTCGCGAGTGTGAGTCAGAAATGGAAGCCCAGTTAAGAGGCAACCCAGGAAATAGACGTGTTCGTATTTTTACCATGAAGTATCACTTACATCTGCATAAACCGGAGAAGATTAAAAGAGCTCTTCTACATGAAGCATTGCCCTCCTCAAAGGCATTGCTATTATCACAAGCCTGTGTTCCCAAGGTGGGAGGATTTGTAAGGAACTGCTTGTCCCTGAAGCCTTCCTGGTGTAGCAGTCTTTGCCTTTTATCTTGACCAATTCACCTCATCACAGAAACTACCAAGTCCTCCGCTACACTGAACATTTTTTAATGGTGGGAGGGGCGACTCAGTACAGTGTCACACCCCAACAGCACTGACGTCCTTGTAGGGAATTGTCTCTGCCCCCACTGGATGCTGACCTTGTGGCACAGTAAATACAGGTGCCTGCCCTCCTATGGTGGGAGCTTAGGGGGGTCCCCAGGAGGCTCCTTCTGCTCGGTCCTGCCTCTCCCCAACTGGGCACAGGCCAGTCGTGTGCCTTTGGCTCAGAGCAGTCGTGGGACCTTGACTCAGCCAGTTGAATACTGGCTTCCCTGAAATATTGAATCTTGACACAAGACTGGCAAGAAATTGGAATCCACGAATATTCCATGGAGCCCTGGAGAGATCAGTGAGCAGGGCCTGCTACTTGGACTTTCTGGAACAATCGGTGCCCACCTGCTCCAGGCCTAGTTCTTCAGCTGTCACTTCAATCTGGTAACCCCATGACCTCCTTAAAGGAAAATGAGTCCCATTTTGCCAGATCACCAAAGTTTCTGTTACTTGCAACTCAGGGACTCGACCAGATACAATGAACATTCCAGGATCACAGTTAGGTATCAAAAAGCATCTAGTATCTGTTGAGAGTTAACATTCATCTGCTACCAAACATACACTGACAAAAAAAACAAAAACAAAAACAAAAACGACAAAAAAAAAATTTTTCTCTCACACTGAGGAAGTGGGGAGTAGAGAGAGGGCAGGCGTGGTGGTCCAGGGTGGCCCAGGCCCCTCCTAGCCTTCTGCCCCTCCATCCTCACCCTTACTTCCTTCCATGAGGCCTCCTATGGTGCAAGATTGGCGCCGAGACTGTAGACATCCGAGCCAAGTTCCAGCAGACGGAGGGATGGCGGGGAGGAAGGGTCTCCTGCCAGCCAGCTGAGCCCCCTTGACAGGACTGTGCCGGAAGGGATTCACTGACGAGCCCAACCTCAAAGAAAGCTAGCAAATTTAGGTTGCTTTATAAAAAGTTGGGCATCTTGGAAAATGCAAAGAAAGAAAAGATTTTAAGTGCTCTCACCACAAAAAATAAATAAATAAAAGATATGTCAGGTAATTAGCTTGATTTAGCCATTCTATGATGCATACATATTTCAAAACATGTCGCACGCGATAAATATACGCAATTTTTAGTTGCCAATTAAAAATAAATAAAGATGTTTAAAAATGAGAAATTAAAAGATTAGAAAGGAAATGAAAGTTGGGCAAATTGCCATATTCAAATATATAGTGATCCTTAAAAAGGAGAAAATGGGCACTGAGCAGGCAGCTAGCAATCCCTTCCACACACTGCTTCCTCACCCACTGCTGAAGAAAGGTATTCTAAGGAGCCTCACCTGTCTTTCCTAGTGTCTTCTCCTTAGCCCTTCTTGGTCAAGCCTGCCTGAAATGATCCCCTAGTCTGAGCTCTGGTGATGAGGAAAACCATAAGAAACGTTCTGTTCCCATAGATCTGACTTGGAATTATGGTTCCACCATGTCTTTATTGAATGACTTTGGGGAAGACACTTAATTCTTTAGAACTTTAATTGCCCCAAATGTAAAGGCTGCCTCAAGGAGGATTGACCCAGGTAACACCCTGCAGCCCCGTCAAGGTCAAAGAGGATATGACATGAGCATTTCCAGCAGCGGGAGCGTCCAACTGCCCTGCAATGAACAGCAAAGTAGGAGAGATACACGGGCCATGGCGTGAATAGAGCTTTCAAAATTCTTCTCGGCCTGTACCCCCAGGAACAGTTTGAATTGAGCCTTGGGCTCAGACAGGAATGTGTCTCCCTGCATTTCTCTAGAAATATGATCCCATGCCAGGGGCAAACTCATCTGAGGCAGCTGGGTGGGGGAGGGGGTAAATTCCCACTTTATGGACAAACTATGTCTGAAGAAACCCTGTCGGAAGACAATTAGCCATGTGTCTGTTGTGTTTCTTCATGTCCTGCAAGCAGAGGCCCTGGGTGCTAGTGTTAGGGACTGTCTTTCACAGGATGTGTTTGTAAAGAACAGCCTTGGAAGGCAGAGATCAGCACCTGGCTCCAGAGCAACGGGTAAGTCTGCTTACTGCCCACACAGCGAAGATGACATCTCCCTCTGCAGCTAATCGCAGCAGCCATGCTTACTGCCTGTTAGAAAGATTTGGGTTCCCTGAGCTCAGGTTATAGCACAAACCACTGCAGGTACAGGTGTCATCTGGCCCCTTTCACATTGCCCTGTGGGAATGGCATTCAGGGAACTGGCGCAAATGCTGACACTCTTGCTACCGCTATGGGGGAAAGTAACAAAGTTCTTTGTCTCTGACCCAGGAGTCCTCCAGCATCCATGACACTGTGGCAGGTTAACTCGTTTGTTTGCAAGTAGAGTAAAATCCCAGACCACTCACAGACTTGATGTCCCTTTCTTCCTCATTACCACCCTCCATCCCTGATCTACCCTCAAATGTTAACACTAGGTCCTTAGCACCCAATCATCCCCCGGAAAATAGAGATACTTTTAACATTTGCAATGAATTCAGAGAAGTCTCACAATACTTCTCTGTGTATTTTTTGGAGCTCCTTGGTCGCAGAAGTAATTCCTCCAGGTATTTAGCCCCTTGCTGTGTCTAAGCTCTTGGCAAAATGTGGTCCAAGAATACTTGTCCATAGCAATGGACATCTTTCATGGGACTCACCCACGTATGGCACAAAAAAAGAGATTGTGTGTCAAACTCAGGAGTCCCCATAAAAGACCCAAGAGCCATGCAAGATGTGTATTTATCTCCAACCTTCATCTTCCTACATTGTCTGGCTGAACTGTCAATGGTTGACTTTTTTTTTTTAAGAAATGGAAAGTTAAAGGAATGTGCCTATAAATAATAGGCTAAGCTGATGGTGGGTGAAACAGTCCATGCTGTTTGACTTTTCAATATTAAAAACCTTTGGTCACCTCAAATACATACAAAGAATGATCAGATAAGAAATAATCTTCTCTTGTTCATGCCCAGCAATCTGTTGTTATCTGCCAGGGCTACAGCAGAAATCAAACACTGAAAAGTAATTTTAAAAAGATAGCAATCACCTCTGCTGATTCCATTCATTTCCGACCCATCTTCACCCCGGCTACATCGGAAATTCAGCCCTCAGAGAGCACAAGCGTGCACGTTTTGGCTGCCAAAACCCAGCATGGCCCTTCGCTCCTTTGTCAGAATTATCCAGAGCAAAAGCCACCTTTCTCAAATTCCATCCTCCTCAGAGAAATAATAAAAGACTCTTTATTTCCACGAGCACATCCACATTGGCAAACAGCTTTCCGTTTTTCCTAAGAGAAGGGCTTTGCCATAGAATAGCCATATGTCAGAGCTGAATGGAACCTTGGCAATCTCCTTGCTCAAACCCTCATTTTCATATGCAAAAGGTAAGGCCCAGAGAGGCTATTGACTCATCTAGAACACACAGAGCACATAGTCTGTCTCCCCAGCCATAGCTCTCTCTACAACCACCTCCCTGCTTTTAACTTCCCCACCTGCCTCAGGGCCTTTGCACTTGCTGTTCCCTCTGCGTGGAATGCTCTTCCCAGCCATATCTGCATGACATAGTCCTTCAACTCCTCCAAATCTTAACTTAAATGTCTTGGCGAGCCTTTCCCTGCATATCCTATTTTAAAATTGCCCCCATTCACATTTGCTATCTTCTTCTCTGCTTCGTTTTTTTCCCTAGAAAAACCACTTTCTGACCTATGCTGTAATTTGGTTTTTATTATCTGTCTTCCCACACTAGAATGTAAGCTCCATGTGGACAGGGATTTTTGTGACGATAACTAGCCATTATAGGTGTTCCGTTACTGTTTATTGGCAAAATGAATAAATTGCCTCAATAGATCATCACCTGGAGGTCACAAATCCAAATTCCTACAGGGAACAGGCGAGAAATCTCAGGGGTGGAGTGAGGACGATGGCAAACCAGAGAGCTCCTGCTCCCTTCCAAAGAGCTACTTATCACTCAGCTCCAACCAATCATTGCCATGTGAAAATGTTGCTTTAATTTCTTAAATAGAAAACAGAAATTGACATTTTGAGATGAGAAGGTGAAATCTACTCATTTTTACATATGTATGAGAAAAAGTAAGTTTTGCTTGAATAAGAAGCACTTCACGCCATTCAAACTGAGAAAACTGCTTAAATGGAACAGCTTTGTAACTTCTCCTTGACACAAACTCCCTGAAAATGGCTAGAAGGGAGGGTACAGAGGAGAAGGGGACGCATCAGAAAAGGTTCCTGGGCCGGGCGCGGTGGCTCAAGCCTGTAATCCTAGCTCTCTGGGAGGCCGAGGTGGGTGGATCATTTGAGCTCAGGAGTTCGAGACCAGCCTGAGCAAGAGCGAGACCCCATCTCTACTATAAATAGAAAGAAATTAATTGGCCAACTAAAATATATATAGAAAAAATTAGCCGGGCATGGTGGCACATGCCTGTAGTCCCAGCTACTTGGGAGGCTGAGGCAGCAGGATTGCTTGAGCCCAGGAGTGTGAGGTTGCTGTGAGCTAGGCTAATGCCACGGCACTCACTCTAGCCTGGGCAATAAAGTGAAACTCTGTCTCAAA